>CM032884.1:1565000-1600000 GCA_019176425.1 Megalops atlanticus | reverse complement strand
ATCACGGCTCCCTCAGTCCCGTGTCTGCCATACCTTATTTCAAACAAGCATTTTTCCTCATATTCCTCCTGTAATAATGTGGGGGGACAGTGTAAAAACCACACCACAGTGAGGCTATGTTAGCGTTTCCACCGAGGCAAGACTGCATTTAATTACTTTTCTGACAGTAAGTCTGAAAAAACAATAAAAAATGACTTTCACAATATAGCTTGTAAAATGCAGTTTTGGCTAAGCTTTTAATGAAATTATTTGGAGTGGTGTGGTAAGCCGGCTTGCTCAGGAGCAGAGGGAAAAAGGAAGTCTTTGCAATCTTCAGGAGTGCAGCCCGGTGTCGCTGAATGTGGATAAATTTTGGAACAGGCAGAGAAGCGTAGCTTAAGACACAGAGAAGCAGGAGAGGAGAGGAGACATTTTGAAAAGGTACATGATTCCTGACAAGCTATTTGTTGAGGTGCTCAGATCTGTGACAGAGCGTGGAATAGCTGCAAGACAACTAAAATTCCTGTTAGAATTCCCAGGAACAGATCTATGGAGCAGAAACTGGATTCAGCATTAATAACACAATCATTGGTGCTGATCACCCCTGAAATGATAGGAAAAACAAACGTTTATGCAGACTTGTTCAGCAACCACCCCCTGGGTTCTCTCTGTCCCTGGTACAGTTTATTTACTGCCCCACACTATCATTTACTGATGATTTTATGATCTACTTACAGTTTATTTTTCATTAGTCTTCCTCCTCCTTTATTTGGCGAACAGCCTTATCCGAGGTACCGATCATGGTTAATAAATGGAAAGACATTCTGTTCTTTTCTGCATTGTGCTGAGATTAATAGAATTGTATTTGCATGAGGAGATAACCTCCCAGGTGCTGTGGGGGGCCCTCTGTTACTGCAGGGCATGAAAACGTGCCTTCAGGTGGTATTCGGCACAGACAGGAGGACTGTGACAGGCTGCTCTGAAAGCCTGAGTGACTGTGAGCAATCCCACGAAGCTGTATGAAATATATCTCGCTTGTCTGACTCCCCCCACGTCCCCACCACCCCCCCGTCATCGCTTCCGCTCATCCGAAATTTGGAAGAGTTAAATAAAACAAAAAAAAACCTGAGCAGAGTCACGATGTTCGTGGGGCTCGTCCCACTTGTTCTTGTGAGAGGAGGAAATGACTTCAGAAGGCAGTGGCAGAGGAGGCTCGTTTCTGATTGGACGGAATGCATTTGGACTCACTTGGGCTCCAGGAGTACTCCATCCCAGCCAAGGAGGCCCGGAATGCTGCAACAGAGAAGGGGGGGGTCACACCCAGAAACACTACCGAAACGCAAGCTTCATCAAATATTCCCTTCAAACTATTTTTAACAATGGAAGGAGTGAAATATGGAAGGAGAGGGAAAGTCTCTCCCTTGAAGTGTCTCATTAAGTCTTTGGAGCTGATTAAAATGTGAGCAGAAATGGACCGTTATTGCGGTGCTGTGTACCCTGGCACTGCTTCTCAAAGCTTTGTTTCATTCACATGTGTTGTAATTGGATCCCCGCTATGGCTTAATAATCGTGCAGAAGTTAAATGATTCTGGTGAGCTGCGTCAATAACGAAGCACGCAGGGGTTCTGCTCCCAACAGGATGTCTTAATTTGCAGAAAGAAACAGTAAACTTGTGTTAAAACGCTGTGTAAATACTGTAAGGGTATAAAAAGGCACCAACATGCACACCACAGTGCCAGTTCATTCATGCAGTTTGGTAATTTTGTGCTAAAATGGCCCAATAAACACAGCATTCTGATTTAAGAGGAGGACAAATCAATGGAGATCAGATAAGCGCTTAATGCTACAAAGTTATCGTTTTCAGTGAATATTTTTTTGGAATGCCCAATGATTTTTTTCCCCAATTTTTTTCTCCCCAATTTGGAATGCCTGATTGTGTCAAGTTACCCTGGTAGTACAATACCTACTACCAGTCCAGGAGGGCAAGACAAACACATTCTCTCCTGTGAGAAGCCCCTGGCCACCCCATCCTTCCACCTACCCAACCCATAGCCAATTTTTTTGTTCCGCTACTGTGGGCTCCCGGTCATCGTTGGCTAATGTCATGGCTGGGATCCAGCCTTGCACTTGACACATCAGCTGCTTTTACCAGTTGAGCCGGTCGGGGGCCCTGCCAGTGACATTTATGCGAAGTCCCTCGCTACAGTACAAGCATTTGCAATGGTGAAATCTCTTACAGTTCACCGTCAGAGTGGCAAAGGTGGTGGCCTCTCCCAGTGTGCTTCCTGGCTACAACCTTGTATTCCCCTGCATCTTCAACAGAACATCTGCAAACAAAGCAACAATGACTCTGTGCATCATCTGTATAATAAAGAAATAATAAACTGCAATAATAATGAAATAATGAATAATGAATAATAATATTACACTGTGAATATCCAGTCATTAGATGTGCAGCCCCTCCTATAGTTCCTGATCTAAAACATGTTCTGCATTACAGTTTTGATAAATAGCCCTCTGTCTTAAGGTTTGTCTGTTAGCTCTGTAAAAATGAATTTCAGTAAGACTTTACACCAGAAACCCATCTGTATTTTTCTTACGACACTGATGTGAAAACAGCCAGAGAGCTTCAACAGGGCGGGTGTTTAAATAAGGGCTGATGGGAAATGGAGTCTGCACTGCAGCCCCCCTATCTCACCTGCAGATCTCACCTGCAGCGCCTCCTATCTCACCTGCGGATCTCACCTGCAACGCCCCCTATCTCACCTGCGGATCTTACCTGCAGATCTCACCTGCAGCGCCCCCTATCTCACCTGCGGATCTCCAGGACATTCAGGCCGTAGGTCTGCTGCAGCCTGTAGTTCCAGGGGTGATGGAACTTTTTCAGTGGGATCCCGTCTTTGTACCTGCACAGAAACGGCCCAGTGAACACATTCAGCAAGGTCACTAATTTCAGGTGAGCTGTCTCATCTACCACAGTCATTTAGGCTAATCGGCTCCACTGAGCTGTGAACGCTCCTGAACTTGTTGTTTTAGATTCCTGTAACTGTGGCCAAATGGGCTCTCTTCCTACAGTGTAGCGTCCTACACAGGGCTCCAGAACTTTAAGAGCTGATCACTGTGCCATCAGCACAGCACGTGTGTGTGTGTGTGTGTGTGTGTGTGTGTGTGTGTGTGTATGCATGTGTGTGTGTGTGTGTGTGTGTGTGTATGTGTATATGCGTGTGTGTGTGTGTGTGTGTGTGTGTGTGTGTCTGTGAGAGTGTGTGTGCGTGTGTGTGTGTGTGTGTGTTTGTGTGTGTGTTTGCGTGTGTGTGTGCGTGTGTGTGTGTGTGTGTGTGTGTGTTGGCCCTCACCAGGTGACGTGCGGTGTGGGGCAGCCCTGCACGGTGCAGGACAGTTTGACCCCCATGCCCTCCCACACGGTGTGGCAGTGCAGAGGCACGGGGAAGTCCGGCGGCTTCAGGCTCAGGTCCTCCAGAAACTTCAGATGGACTCTGGCCCTCTTCTCAGCCTGCCAGGGGTGCACACACACAAACAGAGAGAGGGAGAGAGAGGGGGAGAGAGAGACAGATAGAGGCTCAATGGATGAAACAACACAGAACAGGACAGACAGCACAGAACCTGGAACATAGAACCAATAAACCACACAGTACAGCAGGTATATGTATATATACACACACCCAAAACTTTCACGCTGTAAATATTTCTGACCAATGTAATTTGCACTTGTGGCAACTCATATCAGATTTATGCAAATGTAAAATTATGTTCTGCATTGCTGGCACACTGCCGTTCATTTTTAATGTGAAGACGCTGAAGCTAGAATTTCTGCATTTAGATGAAACATTGTGGGTACTCATTGCTAACTATGCAGCCATGCACAGAACAGAGTGATTATTGCAGCACTGTTAATTGCTTCCTCTCAGTTAGAGTTTTTACTGTACATTTGGGCATGTAAAATTTACACATCACCACAGTGGGGTGACAGCTTTTATGGAGTGAACTGGCTGAAATGGATGTTCTCCACAGAACATAATATTTTGGACACAAAAATATGTGGACTTAGAACATGTCATTTTCCATAGATGGCGATTGCCTCTGTACTTTTCTGTCTCTGTTGAAGGGGTCCACTAGAGTTCACTCTCTCTGTAATCATGAATATTCAGGTGTGGAAGTGTGTTTTGGTGAGGAATAATCATCAATCACAGAGATAAGCTCTTATCGATAAGTGTTCAGAATCAGCAGAAAAGCAAGGATGTCTCTGTGAATGAATACTCATGAGAGCCTGTGGTCAAAACTCTTCCAGGGCAGGAGTACAGGGGTATTCAGATGAAAGTACAAACACAGTCAAGTGGCACTGAAAGTAATATGCAATAATGTAAGGTAATAATCTTGAAATAAGCTGGATAATAACCTTTACAAGATGGAGCTGTAAATATGTAATGATCTTTTCCTGCATTTCCTTGTAGTCAAAACTCACACATAAATGAGTCATTTAGAGAAACACTGAGCCCAAAGTTGTCACAGTTTAGCTGCAAGTGAGATGACTAAGTGTGAAGAGGCCTTGGATGGATGTGCTGGGCATTTAGGCCATAAACAAACTCAGTGCTGCTGGAGTTCATACAATACAGCTCTCAGGCAGCGATTGCATCTTCTGGGTAGTAAGCAGTAAGACTTCATAAATGCAGATGGAGGGTTGATGCAGTGTTTATATTAAACCCTGTGCTGTCAGATCCTCTTCCCTAATGTCTCTAGCTTTGGCCTATGGACTGCAGGATCTTCACTAGGCTCAACTGCAGAGATCTTGGTTATCTGAGCTGATCTGTACCGAGCTGGATGGATCCGGCCTGATCTGTACTGAACTGGGCTGACCTGATCCGTTCTGATTAGGACCAGTCTGGTACCTGCTGGCGTAGTGCCATGCGGTCGGCCCGGGTTCTGATGATGTGCTGGTTCCGGATCACCTCCACCTCCACCTTCTCTGCCTCGTTGCCGAACAGGGTCCACTTGCTTCTCTGCCACTCTTCGTCCGCAGCCATGGTCTGCTTCAGCACCTGCCTGTGACCCGCAGAACGGCATAACACCAATATGGAGAACATTATTTAAACAACTGCTATCAACTTCTACAATATATCCCATTAGAGAGCCCACAAACATAATACCTGACCTTACTATGACCATATTACACATGCGCGCGCACACACACACACACACACACACACACACACACACACACACACACACACACACACACACACACACACACACACACATATATAACTTCAGCCGGAGCTTGAAATGAATTCTAACTGTCCACAGCAATGCGTTAGAACATTAAACCCACAGAAAGTCCTTGGTCGTACGCATCAAGGACATGCAACCATTTGAACAGACAGTTCTTTATAGGCTGACTGAGAATGGCTCCTCACGACCAAACCTGAAGGTTTCCTGAGTTTATTCATTGGAGGTAAGTAACTGAGGTCTCCTCACTGAACCTCCCAAAATGTGTGTGGAAAAACACCACAACACACACAGGATTCTCCATGACACTGTAATTATCATTATCATGAGGCTACAGACTTCACAGCGGCATTGTGTGAAAGAGAGCATTGTGGGGAAGAGAGCATTGTGGGGAAGAGAGCATTGTGGGAAAGACAGCATTGGGGGAAGAGAGCATTGTGGGAAAGAGAGCATTGTGGGGAAGAGAGCATTGTGGGAAAGACAGCATTGGGGGGAAGAGAGCATTGTGGGAAAGAGAGCATTGTGGGGAAGAGAGCATTGTGGGAAAGACAGCATTGGGGGAAGAGAGCATTGTGGGAAAGAGAGCATTGTGGGAAAGAGAGCATTGAAAGAGAGCATTGTGGGGAAGAGAGCATTGTGGGAAAGAGAGCATTGTGGGAAAGAGAGCATTGTGGGAAAGAGAGCATTGTGGGGAAGAGAGCATTGTGGGAAAGAGAGCATTGTGGGGAAGAGAGCATTGTGGGAAAGAGAGCATTGTGGGGAAGAGAGCATTGTGGGAAAGACAGCATTGGGGGAAGAGAGCATTGTGGGAAAGAGAGCATTGTGGGGAAGAGAGCATTGTGGGAAAGACAGCATTGTGGGGAAGAGAGCATTGTGGGAAAGAGAGCATTGTGGGAAAGAGAGCATTGTGGGGAAGAGAGCATTGTGGGAAAGAGAGCATTGTGGGAAAGACAGCATTGTGGGAAAGACAGCATTGTGGGGAAGAGAGCATTGTGGGAAAGAGAGCATTGTGGGAAAGAGAGCATTGTGGGGAAGAGAGCATTGTGGGAAAGAGAGCATTGTGGGAAAGACAGCATTGTGGGGAAGAGAGCATTGTGGGAAAGACAGCATTGTGGGCTGTCTGCAGAGTGCTGCAGGCATGTGTGAGGGTCACATGACACACAGGGCCTGAGTGCCTGGCCTCTGCTGTCACTCGCTGCAGCTTTTAGCTCTCACTCACTAATGGAATAAAGACCAGCCAGACTGCAGTCCTCAGGTGTCTGCACTGCACTGCACTGAACTGCACTGCCCGAGGAGTCTGCTCTCTGCCTGTCTGAGGGGTCTGCTCTCTGCCTGTCTGAGGGGTCTGCTCTCTGTCCGAGGGGTCTGCTCTCTGCCTGCCTGAGGGGTCTGCTCTCTGCCCAAGGGGTCTGCTCTCTGTCCGAGGGGTCTGCTCTCTGTCCGAGGGGTCTGCTCTCTGCCTGCCTGAGGGGTCTGCTCTCTGCCTGAGGGGTCTGCTCTCTGTCTGCCTGAGGGGTCTGCTCTCTGCCTGAGGGTCTGCTCTCTGCCTGCCTGAGGGGTCTGCTCTCTGCCTGAGGGGCCTGCTCTCTGTCTGAGGGGCCTGCTCTCTGTCTGCCTGAGGGGTCTGCTCTCTGCCTGAGGGGTCTGCTCTCTGCCTGCCTGAGGGGTCTGCTCTCTGCCTGAGGGGTCTGCTCTCTGTCTGCCTGAGGGGTCTGCTCTCTGCCTGAGGGGTCTGCTCTCTGCCTGCCTGAGGGGTCTGCTCTCTGCCTGAGGGGCCTGCTCTCTGTCTGCCTGAGGGGTCTGCTCTCTGCCTGAGGGGTCTGCTCTCTGCCTGCCTGAGGGGCCTGCTCTCTGTCTGATGGTACCCCCCCCCCCACATCCGCTCCCCATTCACAGGTCATTTCACCATTCGTTTATGACACACACGTATCCCGCACCCTAATTGTCTCGATATGCGGGCGTCTCTGAGAGACTGTGAGCGTCTGAACGCGAACGCGTTGTCGGTGTAAATCACGGCTCGGTGCGGACGCATTGATCAAGGCTCTGAAACACTCGTTAAAATGTAATGGCTCTATCTATCTGTCAGGCTGAATGATCTATCCGTATCTCCCACCGATACGAGCCAGGCTAAAAGCTGTCACACGCCACACAAAGTATCCCAGATTACTGTGATCTTACAGTGATAGCACTAAGCATTCAGGTGATTGACTGCAGGCTGGTAGCTGAAATCTACTCTGGCTGCCTGTATTTTAACTTATAGATTTAATTGGGTCTTCAGTTTCATTTTAATATTTTTTCCTGCAAAACCCAATAACAAATATTTGAAAATGAAGAACTGCAAACGGTTTGATTGGGCAGTGACCAACACACAAGGCTAGCAGATGGAGCATTGAAACTTTTTGCCTAGATTATGGTATTATCCGAAATCCTAGTGTCCAGTGCCTCTCTGGTTTTGTTTATAGTTTCTGATGGTTTCAGAGCCTAACAGAGTAGCTGTCTAAAGCAGGTCATGTGACTGAAATATGACCAGGCATCTCTGGTGGGGGGGGTTTGTTTCCCAGTTTTTCCTCATTTGGCTCTCAGCTCTCTGGTTTTTCCAATTTCAGTTGCACTCTGCCCTGTCATTCCTCATAATACAATTTACAATATATGATACAATTAAAAATGTGCCATCAAAAATCAAAAATTAGTTTGGTTTAATGTATTGACTGATTAATTCCTTCACTGCTATCAAATAGACTCTGGAGAGAAGACTGTGGTAGCACCTTCCCCTTTTCCGATGTGACAGAGGCCTTCGAGGCAAACACTCTCTGAGACAGATCCCGGGGGAAAATGTTCAATGATGTTTTATTATTTTAGCTACATGACAGGGAACCAGGCTGCTAAATGCTGCTTGCAGCTTCACAGCCTGTCCAATAGGGGGAGCTGTTACAGTTTAGATATCGATCAACACATTTTGACACTCCCATCTTACACCTGGGAGGGGAGAGCGGGGAAGGCTTTGAGGTGGAGGAGGGATTTAGACAGCTATAGCTATCTTAGTGTACCTTCAATTAAAGTCAGGAGTCAGTGATATAGTGAGGCAGAGAAGGAGGGAGTGAATATAGGATTGAAATCAAAGTGAAGGAGAGAGAGGGAGGGTGGGGGAGAAGAGGGAGTGATTTTTTTTTTTTTTTTTGAGAAACACCATCTCTTTGCTGGTGTGTTTAGCAGAGCCAATATGATTTTCAGGCTGATGCACCTCTGATTGGATTTCACACTGTATTCTCTTTGATTTAATGAGGCCCTTCCTGCCACGCTGAGGGCTGTCCAGGTACCGAGTCTCCACACACTCCAGTGGAGGAAAAGCCAATCAGCCTCTCCGCTCGCCTTTCATCTCCCAGCTCCGCGCTCTGATCTCAACAGCCTGCCTCTTCGAGCCCACACCGGGAACAAACACGGGCACACGCACACACACACATATACACACACACGCACACACACACACACACACTCACACACACACTCACACACACATATACACACACATGCACACACATACACACACACACACACACACACACACACACACACACGGAGGGCAGGGAAGGGGGGGGGTTCCCGCTGTGAGAGCCTGAGGCAGCCATCTCCCCACCGGGAGTGCCGGCCTACAGGCCGCCTATGACCGCACCCCAACCCCCCCGCCCCACCCCCGCCCCCCCCAATGCCCACACCAGCTCCCCAGCTGCACCCTGCCCGTACCCTGCCCTCACGATGGAGATGGAGCCTAACGCGGGGTCGCCGCTGCCCCCTGCCTCTGCTGCGGTTTTCTTCCCCGGCCCCTCGCTGCACGCCGAGACAGGCGTAAAGACTCACCGGGGGGGCCGCATTACTACCCCTCAGCACCAATCCAAAGCCCCCCTTTACTGCAGCAAAGACTTTATTAGAAAACTCCACTTCTGCGCTGATGTGCTCCTGGCGCTACTTGTTCCTGATCTGTAAAATTTAAAAGTTCCCCCGGCTGGCCCCGCTTTGCAAGCGCTCGCCACCAGATTACAGTGCAAAACACAGCCCATTCGGCCAGCAGGCTCCGGAAGAGAAACACTGCCTCATCTCGCACAGTAATGTCCTCTCTCCCAATGATTAAAGCCTTTTTATTTTAAAATTTAGAGTGGGAGAGAAAGAAAGTGGCAGGGAGAGAGAGAGAGAAACAAGATGAACCAGTGAAACAGAGATGGAAAAACAGAGAGAATCAGGGCAAAAAAAGGCTGAGAGAGAGACTAAGAGAGACAGAGAGGTCATATTCTATCAATCATGCTTCAGGCATTGAGTCCAGCGGGAACACCCGCTTCCACTGTGCCAACCCAAAACTAAAGGCCCTGCCTCGCCCTCTAACGCCAACACACCCATCCCTCACTCTGTGCGCTGACAGCAATGTTCTCACCCTCCATCCTACCCCCTGATGCCCCCAACCCCCCCCGCACCCTCCATCCTGCCCCCTGATGCCCGGCTCCCCTTCCTGCACCTCTCAAAAAAGCCTTGGGCTCACATGCACCTCCCCTGAATGTTTCCGAAATATTTCCAAGAGACAACTTTATATCTCTGCTGGGGTGACCTTCCACTCATAATACAGGCCCCCCCCGTGGGCCCCGCCCACTTCACTCCCCATCTCCCCTGCAGGAAGGGCTTTATTTTTAGCGGAATAAATACAGCTCAGAGAGAAAACCACCTTGCTAATGTCTGTGCTGAAGGAATTACCCCTGAAAAGGTCAGCCTTCGTGTTCGTGACACAGATAAACGTGGCAAGAAGAGAGGAGCTGTGCAGACTGTTAAGCAGGTGACAGAAGCATCCAGGAACCTGTGTTCAGGTGAGCAGGTGTGGGGAGGGGGGGCTTTGTCATGGCTGAGTCTGTCACATACCTGCCAGGATGGAATGAGCACCATCCAGCTATAAGCCTACCTGTCCATCACAGCCAAACCTCAGGAATCCCAACACTGCCTGCACGCAGGATCCACAGTGTGGGGTAACAAATGGGCTGGAATTACAGGTGAGATCCCATTGTCAGGCTTTAAAGAGAGACACCTGAGAGGGTCCAGGTGATATTCAGCTGTTAAGTTTTGATGTTTCTTCTGGAAGCTTCCACAGTGAGGGCAAGGTGAAGTCATCCTCATGAAGGTATTTTCTGTTCATAATTCTGCTGCTCCTTTCTCTTCTTTTCACTAAGCTGCAGGACTCTTTTTGTCTTATTATTATAAATATTCTCTATTCATTTTGCAGATGCTCTGGTCCAGAAAATTGTACAAGGCCATCATTGCCAAAACACAGAGATACAAGGTATGAGATCAAGATAGAAATGTCTCAGAGAGGTCAGGGTTTGTGAGGGTTTTGTTCGATCCTGACACACAGCAGCTGGGAACTGAGGCAGGTTTGTGTGTGATCCTGCTCCCAAAGGGACCATCTTAATGTCTCATTTATGAAAATGTACCTCTTCTGGGTGTATAAAGTGTTTGGCTGCACACAGCATCCATAAATCAGCACTGAGAGGCCCATTGACCTGATGTATGGCTAATAAAACACTGTATCTAGGGCTCATTTTCAAATACTCAATTCTCCCAGAAACACCAAAATAATTTCACAATCTAAATACATATACATGGTAAGTAATTATAAGGTGAGCCAGTACTTGTGTTTCAGCCTCAGGAGTTATTTAAATTTTAATTTCCATTCTTCTTAGTGTTACAGCCTGCATGGCTGTTTACTCTGTACATTTCCCTGGAGATACAGAATACATTCCTCTCCACATGACTGTGCTTATTAGCTTGACAGATTCCGTTTTACTAGGTCACTTAAGCACATGTTTTTCACTTTAATTGACTGAATTGAATACGCTGACCTGCTCCTTTCCTGACGGGATCACTCCACACATAGTGCTGCCCCTTCCTCGGTTCTCAGTCTGTTGTTTCGTAGCTCTCAGTGTCTGCCTTTCTATCCAAATGGGTTTCCATCACAGCCCCCACTCATAGACAACACAGGCCCGATGGAACTTTGAAGTCATGTTCTACGGTCACATGTGTTAGAGCCTGAAACTCCAAGGGAGGAAAAAAAACATAAAAAGGAGGTGGTTGGCTGCGTCTTCAGGACAGGGCACTGACACTCCTGCATGCAGAACAGAGAGAATAGAAGATGAGGAGGCCAAAACAGATCTTCTCTCAGTTCCCCAACACCTGACGAAAGAGTATCAAACCACAAAAAAGGGTTACCTGTTCTCAGCCAGAGCCCTGGAGTCTTTGAAGTGATACTGTAGCAATTAGATTTTTGTTTTTTAAAAAAAGAAAGACGGAGGAGAAAGACTTGGACCATTGATGTTATTTATGAATGAGCGCTGACTCAGGGTTCAAAGTTCAAAGGGTGGACCTCGGGGAAAGCATCCACTATGCTACCTGGGAGAAAACAGATTTTTGCCTGTGTGTCCTGTCTTTGTTTTTTTTTTTTACCTTTGATGACTTGCAGGGCATTGAGCTGACGCAGGTGGAGCTGAAACGGCAGCAGCAGAGAGAGCCAATCCAGGACCATGGTCCCAGTCCCAGAGATAAAACTCCCGGATGCAGGCATTGGAAGATGAATGAGCTCAGAGACAAAGTGGATCAGACGCCCTTACTTCCAGTGAAGTGTTACAGATGGGAGACATTCAATTTGAATTAGATTTGTGCCGCCGCAGATTGGACGTGTTCTGAGAAACTTACGCTGCCATTGGGAAACTTCAGGTCCCCTTTTTACACTTTGGTCACAACTGTTTTCCTTGTATCCACAAAAACAGTTCTTTTCAGAAAGGCCCTGTTCCTACACACACACACACACACACACACACACACACACACACACACACAGGCTCTATCTCTCTCTCTCTCCCTCACTCACACACACACACACACACACACACACACATAGGCTCTATCTCTCTCTCTCTCTCTCTCTCTCTCTCTCTCTCTCTCTCTCTCTCTCTCTCTCTCTCACTCTCTCACACACACACACACACACACACACACACACGTGCTGTATGACTGGTGTATGATTATGGTTTGACTGTTGGATTTACATTATTACATTATTGTCATTTAGCAACCACTCTTATCCAGAGTAACTTCCAAAAGTTACAATTTTATCCACTACATCACACCACTGCTGCTTATTCTGGTCATCTGTCGGGCTTTGTCAGATGGAGTGGTGCTGTTTGTGCATGCCCCTCTCAGTGATCAGTGCTGTGTGGGAACGCCACCTCCTCCCTCCACCTAAATATCACTGAGACTGAGAGAGAGCCTCGGCTGATTTGTGATTCTGTATTCTGTCTGTGCAGCTCTCTGTCACGGACTGCGGGAAAAACACAAAGCCAAATCTTTACTTGATTCCTGCGTTTCTGGCTTGCATGGATGCCAGTTCGCACCAGTTCACCAAATCATTACCAGGCTCATGAAAATTAACACAGCTGAGTTTAAGCTAAACCAGCGTCCCGGGGACAGCAAGCAGCAGCATGCAAACACTCCACAGATCTCAGACTGGAAGATCTGAGGCAGGGTTGTTTGGCCAGCGCTGCAGACCCTCTTGTGTTTATTGGACCCCGGTGGTTACCGTACCATGTCCTGTGCCGCGGGGACTTGCCGAAGTCCAGCAGCTCCTTGGCTGAAATGAGGTCGCCGGGGATTATGGGATAGAATTCCGAGTAGGAGGCCTCTTCATCACTGTCATGGAGAAACGTAAACAATACATGAGCCCCTCTCCCTGGAGCTGGGAGCACGCTGGAGCGATCTGAGGAGTCAGAAGCACGCCTTGATTAGCCTGTTACACGTGGCTTTTTACCCCTATAGATTTACTGCCTCTGAGTGGATGACCACAGTTAGAGCATGCCCCTGATCTGATCAGCAGTTTGTGAGGTAATCAAACTGTTATTATTTCAGTATTTATCGGTGTGAGATCACAGCAAATGAACAATAAAGCATTCAGTCTTCTACGGATTCTGCTTAAACAAGAGCTTTTAGAGCGTGGCTATATCAGGACCCTGGAACCTGCGACCCAGGAACCACCCAACTCCAATATCATCTCAATGAACCTGTGTAGCTATTCTCAATAATGCCAGTAGGGGGCGCTGTGTGTTCAAAAGGTCAGTTGCTCCTTCATAATCATGAGGAGGAGGAGAATGCCTTTGTTGGAGCTTATTTGGCTATTATGATGCAGTACCCAACTCCATTCTATATTTGTTTTAGTTGTTTAAGGCTAATGTTTTGGCCAAATTCATTCTTCATAGTTTTGTGTTTGGTTATGTAATATACTCCACTGCCTTCCATGCAGTGCTGTGGAAATTGAACTGTCTATAAATTATTTCAGTGCAGTTTTTTTCCACAAAGACTATTAAATATAATTTGAAATTATTGAATTTTTCTATCTACAATAATTTCATTTAGCTTTAACCATCTGACCTGGGTCCCCACACAAATCTGTGGAGATTGAACAAATGATAGAACAAAAGGCAAAGCATAATTCAGGCATGTTTCCAGGTTAGGCACAGCCCTGAATCATCTCAGGTCACAAGGGGAAAAGTTGGCATCTCTATGAGGCATGCACCAGCTGAGAGACCATTGCTTGCGAGAAACCACACCAGTCACGGCCATTGACAGCGTTACTGCTATAGACTGTAAGGTTCTAGAATCACTAAAATGCTGAGCTTCCTGGTATGAGCTGCCCTAAAGGATTTTAGGCTGCAAGCTCCTGCCTGCAGTTATAATTCATGTCTGAGATCAGCTAAGGATAAAGCTCCTAAAGCTACACCCCAATTGGTGTGTTTCAGGCTGGGCAGGTGATGTTAGACTTTAAAAGGAGGTAAATTCCTCAGGCTAACATGCAGCGCTTAACTACTGTCACGAAACTATCTTTGCAATGCAGATAAGACAGCACGGTGCGCTGAAACATGAAACATGTTTAATTCAGCTGGCTTCTCGGAGGAGGAGATGACTGTGAGCAGTTTGCTGCACTGGGTTTGGTCTAGCCCACTTCCTGCTGGTCATGACACCTGGACCTCTTCGTGTACTCTCCATATCTGTACTCTCCATATCTGGGAATTAGCCCGGGTTTTCAAGAGAATATCCTTATTAGGTTTGTTTAGCAGATTCTCTTATCCAGGGTGACTTACATAAATGACAGTTTTAGCATGTTATCCATTTACATAGCTGGATATTTAGTGATGCATTTCAAGTTCAGAACCTTGCCCCAGTGTACTACAGCCCCCCTCTAAATGGTGTTGTCTCTGTCTGGAGAGCTTGCAGGTGGTGCTGGCACAGGCAAATGCCAGTTTAGAAGAGGAAGCCGGCTGGTTGCGCCTTGTCCTTTTGATGTCCTGTGTCATGACAGAAAGGGCTAATTCATGTCATGTGTGTATCGGATCAGAGGGGACTGATTGGTTACTGTTACATTAGTGACACGCTCCTATTGGCAAGGGTAAAGAAAGACACCAACATAAGGAAACAGCTTTCATTGGACCACGGCTTGGGAACGTCATCCTATCAGAGGTCAGCAAGACCCTGAGGCTTATTCATTATGACACAGTATTCCAAACTGGAATGGGGCTGTTGCTTTCAGGCCGAGTGGTAAGGATCCTGCACTGCATATCCCCTGGGCATGCTAGACCAGTTTCCCTGGAATTGAAAACATATCAGTTAATCCCTTGTCTGTTCCCGTCCTCACAGGGGGGGGGGGTGGGGGTTGGGGGTCAGGGGGCAGGGGCCCTAACCAGATCGCCTTTTTGCCAGATTTTATGCCGACTCTGTGACTCTCCAAGTGCAAAGAGCTGTCAAATGATCTCCAGTCTGAATTTTCCATTTGCAATGCTCAGCCCCCACAGGTCACATTATATCAGAGATAAAGGTGTGCCTTGGAGAAATAATATTCCCACATTTATTTAAGGGTAATCAGTCCAGTGCCTTCATTTTCTGTCATTTTGCTCTGTGCCAGTTCCCTTGGAAAGAGGGTATATTTGTTTGTTAGATTTTTTTTTGACAGATGGAATCTATCATGAATACTGAAAGTGTGGAACCCGCAGCTATACACCTGTCCATGGGAAACAAAGAGTTTGAATACAAAGGAAATGGAAAAGAGCCAAATCTGCATCCTATTCAAATCTGAAACCCCTGTTTTCAGTAACATTAACTGCTCCAAAAGCTGGCTGAAATTAAATTCAGTTTTAAAATCATATTTGCATTTCAGAAGGACATGAGTATGTTTTAGAAGGTTGTGCCTGTGCTTCACAAGGTTGGGGTCAAGGTTGGCTTTTTGAGAGCCATGGCCAACTGTGGCAGTGTTTTTGAAAGTTGTGGTCATTTTTTAGAGGTTATGGTCAGGCTTTAGATGATCAGGGTCATGTTCTGGAAGGCTGTGGTCATGCTTTGGAGGGTTGAGGTTATATTTGCGTGGGTTCTGCTGGGTGGGTGAGCCATGGTCCTGTCTTAATGGACCTAACCCTGCCAGGCACGAGGAAAAAGACTACATCACTCCCCTCATGACAGACAAAGGACAGACAAAAGGGGTTAGCGTGCCCCTCCTCGGGAGGGAGGCAGTCTGTGGGGGATATTCACAGAGCCAGATTCAAACCTGTGCATTGCAACCCTGCAATGCTCCGGTCATGCAAAAAAACACTGCCTCTCTGACAGCATCTAACTGCCTTTAGAAATGAAAGAGACCTGAGGGAGTTGCTGACAGCACCAGAGATGACGTGGGGTGGGGTGGGGGTGGCAGCTCAGTAATAAAGGTGGATCAGGGATGTCTGGCACCTGCTTTGAACACCCACCCCGTAGCACTGGCCCTCACAAAGACCTTAATACCCTGCAGATGTCCAGAGGGGATTACCAGGGATCTAGGCATACGGCACTTTTCCATTTAAACCTGTTGCGATATTGATATTGCATATATATCTCAGGGTATTAACCTGGACAGGCCTACACCCCCGCAGCCTGCATGATTCAGGGGAAGAAATTAGAGTAATTTCATCAGGATCTTAAGCGCTTAATGGATTAACATGTGATGTCATGCCATAGACCAACACTGGAATGGTTTATGAGGTTTAGTAAGCCTGCCTCTGTTTCAGGGGCAACATGCAGCTTCCTTGTGCTGGTGTTGTGGTTACTGGGTGAGAAATACGGGTTCCAGAGGAGGGGTGGCCAGGGGGTTTCACTACACGTGATGTTTCTGGAAAACATGGAGGATGCTGGCCTTGGAGAGCTATCCTCTGACTGACCTGCTCACTCGGGTTCCTTCACAGGACCTGTTTCTGGGTCCCTTCACTTCACCACGAAGATAGACTCAGTCTGGGCTCCCCAGTGGCTCAGACACTAAAAGCTTTTGTCTCAAGGGAAGGCTGACTCCCACCGAGCGGGTTCAAAAGGAGCTGGTTCATCTGCTGATGGTGACTGGTTTGCCCATAGTGGCGGAACAAATTGGGTGTCGGATGGGGTGAAGGTGTGGGTTTGGGGATAATTGTAGGTGTGGGATAGGCGTGGTTCTGGCTGTGGGTTGGGGGAGAGATGTGGGTGTGGGTGTGGGTTGGGGAGAGGAGTGGATAGTCTGGGGGACAGGTGTGCGTGTGTTGGCCAGGGTTCCCTGGTGTCTTTGTTTTGGTGCCTTCTACTGTAAAGTCTGTCAGTTACAACAGTAGGAATGTACCTCTCCTCCAATCCATGTCTCCCCCTGTGGTGTGGAGGGGGAACTGCGGTGTGGAAAAGCTGGCTGTGTCAGAGTGTGTCAGAGGATTGCACTCACCTCTGTACTGGATTAACACAGCAACACATTATATATATATAATGTTTTATTGATTGATTTATTTAAATATTTATTTAAATATTTCATATTTATGTGCTCAGCTGTGTGGGCAATTAAAAAAAATATTATTGCAAGTACTTCTCATATAAAAAATCTCTTTTGAAATGTGTTTTGACTGGAGATGGATAAATAACCTTCACCCCCCTGAGCAAACATTCATATTGAAGGCGTTGTTGTGACAGGGAGACCTTTGTCTGTAAGTGATGGCTTCCATCGTCAGGATTTTACTGAGCTACACTTCCTATCCTGGGGTGCAGTTCATTATTCACGTGTGCTTTCGGTTGGGGAACGAGGGGGAAAACAAAAGAAAATGCAGAAGTCGTGTCATGGGTTTGAAAAATGGGGAAATTCCACTGGCAAAGAGAGAAAAAGGAAGTCATCTCTCAGTAAATAACTTTCAATAAAAGAATTTGAGAGGAGAGAATGCTGCACACTTTATCTCAGTTTAATCCTTTTTTTCACTTTTCCTTCGACTCTCAGACGCGCAGAAACATTAAAGGAGATGAGAACGTTGGAGGGAAGAGTCCGCACTTTCATACAGTAATTCAGACAGCTTGATGTCAGCAATGGAGGGGTTGATTTATGGATGAAATTATAAAATAGCTGACAAGTTCTATGAGCTGTTGGTGTCATTTGGGTGTGCAGGTGATGGTGAATCAAGCTTTTCTGTCGATTGAGGACAGACTTTGGCAGGAGAGAGGCTGACAGGGTTGACCGCTCACCTGGAGGTAACTCAATAAAAGTGACAGCCCCCCCCCCAGCCCCTACCCTTGCTAAATGTGCCCTTCAGCGGCAGTGCAAATTGCCCCTGGGCAGAAACGTCAGCGCTAATGTGTCTCAGCTCAGAATAACTCTTAACCGCTAGTTGCCCTTCTACAAAGTCTCTCTAATGTCGGCCTGGAACAAACAAGAAAGCTCCGCTTCACCCTGGGCACCGTGATCATCTGTTGAGTTTGTGAAACAGCTAAAATGGCTGCAGAGGCCACTAATAACAGCAGGAAAACTGATGGCTAAGTGAAAGTCCTCACTCTCATTCTAACCAGTATTTTATAAAAATAAAAAAACAGCACACAGTCTTGACAAGCTGATATTGGCTGTTTATGGGTTTTAAAAACTTGGATCTGGGTCAAAGAGATTCTGTGCCTAAAAAAGGCCATTGGTTGTCTGGGTTATCTGTTCTCATCTGATCACTAAATCTGGCCCCGGTTGTGTGGTTAATGTCCGCGTATGGAGCGCCGCTGCATGAACAGGTAAAGGGGGGATGAGAGGAGTGACGGACGGCGTCTGCGAGGCTCTACCTGGACTGGAACTTCCTCTTCTTGATCTGGGCGGAGAGCCTCATGCTGTGGGCCATCTGGTGCTCCTGCTCCTCCTGACATCGGAACGTCACCGTCTTGGTTGCCATGGTGAACCCTCGCCTGCGAAACTCCTCCGAGCACGCTCGCCGAGGAAGATGTTTCTCGCAGCTGTTCGCTCTGCCTCACCTGTGTAACGACATGTTTACCTGAACGGGCTGTTTGTGTTCGCAGCCTCAGCTGTGAGCAATGAATCAACAGCAGCTTGCTCCTGAGGATTCTACTGCGGCTCAGACAGACACTGCTACAGCAGGGTGGTACAGCGGCCCAGGAACCAGACTGCTGCCGGTTCCATTCCCGGGATGGCCTCTGTACATGTACCCTTTTGTACATCTTATTTATAAATTATTTATAACTTAATTATAAAATACCTCCTCTATAAATGGATTGTATGCAAAAAAGTAAGCTATGTAAGTTGTTCTTGATAGGATACTGTGCTAAGCAAACAAACAGTTGAATGAGTGGCATGTCTTCCTGAAATCCTGCAATGCAAATGTATGATCACATCACTTCCTCACTCAAATTCCACCATCCATCAACAAATTCCATCATCACTCTTTCAAAACTTCAAATCTTAATCTTGGACACCAACTGAGGAGAAGGTTTTAGCATTTTACTTGTGCTGCAAGACCTCTGGTACAGAGGTAACCGGTAACCATGACAGAGTTCCCATCTACCGCTCTCTCACACAACACAACACCTGAAGGATGGCTGAAAACCCATTTTCATGGAGAAAAAAAATGGGGCTAGCATCTTCTATAATGAGACCCTGGTCCCATTAAAAGAATTGTTCCTCTGTGGGCCATTGAGCGAGTAATATTTCATTAGTTCAGGTCCACCGTCCAGAAGCCCTCACTTTTTATAATCATTAATCATCTGCAGTCTGCTGGTAAGCCAAGCGCACCAAGGGAGCAGAACCAGGCTGGTCTGGAGAGACCGCTTCATCCACCCTGTCGCAGGGAGGCTCCTCCTCTCACACACAATCACATGCGCACCCCCACCCCCCGTCGCTTCTTGGTCTAGTCTAATCCAGGGGGCTGCCTGTAAGAACAACATGTGATGACTTCCTCCTGGGTGCAGCCTCACTGTTTCGCTCTCTGGTTTGGGCAGAGCAGGGACAGAGCGCTGTTTGCACGCATGCAAAGTTGTGCCTCTTCTCTAACCATAACCCACTCTGATCCACGGGCCTGGATCACAGAGAGACCAAGGTCCTCTCTCAGTGTTGTCACTCAAGCTCCACTCACCCGGGAAATAATAATAAACGCACAAATGAGCCGCCAGACGCACAGCAAGTACACAGTGGCTGTGTGGGGAGGTCAACACAGCCGGTCACGTACAGAACCCCCCCGGATTCAAGAGAAACAAATTCAGCCACTAAAAATAAGCACCCGCCCACCCCACCCATGATCCAGCAAGGGCACGGGAGACTCCCTGTCTCTGCAGCCCATCCTGCTGTGTACCTGCCAGAGTAACGAGTCAACAGTCCCCAAGAACCCAAACGAAAAAAAAATCACCGAACACAGAGCGCAGCAACCGCCAAACCCTCTGCCTGAGGGCGGGTGCGTCTGCCTTCAATTTCACAGACCGGTGTCCAATTAATCTGCGGTTAATGACCCAACAGCGTCTCCGCTGAGTGACAGTGTCCTCCAGGAAGGAGCGGAAAGGTAACAGGAAGCCGGCATCAAACAGCGCGGAATAGCAGAACAGGTAAATTAATCACTCACGCTGTCTCGAAGGAGAGGGACCCTGCAAACTCGCGGGGGAAGAACACCTTCTGGATCAACAAGAAGGGCAAAGCACTCTCTCTCTCTCCCACTCTCTCTCTCTCTTCCCCCTCTCTCTCCTTCTCTCTCTCTCTCCCCCTTCTCTTTCTCTCTCTCTCTCTCCTTCTCTCTCTTTCTCTCTCTCTCTCCTTCTCTCTCTCTCTCTGAGGGTATCACGTAGAACAAAGTGTCCTTCAGCAGCACAAGGTGGCCCTCACAATGAGCCCTCCTCCTCAAGGTGGTAAATATAGACAACCCCTCCCACCACACCCCCCACCCCCACCCCCACCCCCAGGCCCCCAGATCAATGCAAACCACTCAGACTGACAATGGGTGTCATGGACAGACAGCGGAAAGGGGCATAACCGCATGACGGTGACTCCATTTGGCAGAGCAGAGCCATGTGAGAAGGTGCTAGATATAGACAGAATGGAGGCAGGGGAGGGGCTGGAGGGTCTGTGCCATTTTATTGCAAAGGAACAGGTGAGAAGAAGGAGGGGGTGTCTACGAGAATCTCACCAATATAGTGACAGACACAAAAGCCCAACATGAAATTGTCCGGCACAATTGATACAATACAGTTTTCTTCCTTTTCTGACGTTTCATTGCCTTTCCTTCCTGTAGGTGGTACAAACCTGTAAGTCTTTTAGTCCAAAATCTAAATCATGGCATCGCTATGATCTCTGGAATGCAGGATTAAAAGCACATGTGTCAACACTTGCCACTGGCTGAATTGTGCTTCCATTTATAAATAAATCCCACAGGCTCATTTTTTCCCATGTCCCTCTGCAGCTCATCTTTAAACCAAACCTTTCCCTGCTTTATGACCTCATCACCGATGGAGACAGAAGGAGGTGGAGTTCCAGCAGCATGAGCTCTGATTGGTGGGAGGTCAAGGCCCATATTGAGTGGACTGATCTGGGCTAAAGCATTACAGAGGGGACCCTGAGCTGTTAACTGTAAGGGAGAAAGCTAACACCGACGCTGGCATTTCCTTGTATTGGGTTTCAGTGTTACCCTCTAATGAACAGTGGTAGGACAGAGAGGGGGAGACACAGAGGCCAGGCCATTCTTCTTTGTCTGTGTCATTGAGGCCTGTTATAACACCAGGCCATGGAGGAAGCCAAACTTGGAGGAACTCCAAACAGGGCTTTTCGAACAGGCTTGGGTTGATACTCAGTGCACTCAAACTCAGATCCTGAACCGTCGCCTAAGGAAACAGCCGAGTGCCTATAATGGTAGCAGCGTAAAGAGGAGGCATTTGGAGACATCAGTCATCCTAATGCTCCCTTTTCTCCTTCTGTCTCTCCGCTTTCAAGGATTCAAAGGCTTCAAACTGGCTTTATTACTACAACAGGAGTCACCCAGTGTTGCCAGAGCATTTATCTTTTTCCTCTCTTCTTCTGTCTCTCGCTATTTGTCTCCCTCTCTTAGTTCTCTGGTTTCATTCAATTTACTTCAAATCAATTCAATTCAATAAGCTTTTTGTTGCCAAAAGAAAACAAACATGCATACAAAGAATACATGAGCGCTAAAAAGAAATGATGAAACCTTTAACTTTCTACCACCCATTACAACACAATCCCATTTATTTCTCTGTCCCTCCCACAGGTATTAACAAAAAGACCATACTACAAAAGAGAGTTATGATATCTCACTGAATGCCTTCCCCTCTTCTTTCTGATTGGACACAGACCTCAGAAGGTGGGTGAGGCAGAGTCTGTGCTGGCAAATCAGCACTTTATTTGAAGGCAGCCTCTATTTGGGGGGGCTGTTATTTTTAAGTGCTTGCTATCCGCACCTGGCCTGGGACATTGGTGACCCTGGGTGCAGCAGGCAGTGCGTTGAGGTGCCAACCCCATTGTTCCTCTCACGTGTCACTCCTGACACCCGGCTAAGAATAACAGGGTCATCTGTGCCTGGGCCGTCCAGCTAACGGCCCCCTCTGTCAGACCAGGATGTTTGAGAGACTCTCAGAAGGACCATACACTTTATTTATGTTCTGTTATTTCATACCACGAGAGAGAGAGACGAAGAGAGAGAGGGAGAGAGAGAGGGAAGAGAGCAGGAGAGAGGGAGCGTTTTTAATGAGCTACACACAGCAGGTCCCTTGAACCAGCTGCTACCGGGGGCCAAGACCAAACGAACCAAACACAGAGTACACATTAGTAATCCATCGAGCAACCTGCGAGAGTAGGACTTACCTCCGCGAGTCTGTGTAAAACCATCATTTTCATAAACATCACCATGACGTTTGGAGTCCTGGTGTGAGCTGTGTTTTCCTCCGGAGGCTGGGCTGCGGGATCAAAGGCCTAAAGTGGAAGTTTGTAGTGGAGTGGGAGAGCAGATCAGCATAATCTCTCCAGAGAACCAGGCTAAACTGACTAGACAGCCCCGGAGTGTACAGTGCTTCAACAGTGCAATAAAAAGAGCTCTCTGCTGGATTCAGCTGAAATCTGTCCCCAATAATAGCTGCATTAAGTATTCATTATACATTGTGCATGATACATGGCATGCTTTATCCGGCCATAACATGTGTTACGCAAAAAGGATCATCCTCCCCAACTATCACATGGGTCTTGTAGGATGTGACCACAAGAGCTGAATAATGCTGTGCAGTTACTGTGTAATTACAACGTAAAGCAACTGTAATAACCTTAGATTAACATTTTATTACAATAACCAGGAATAGTGCAGCATTGCATATAAACATTGCTCTAAAGGGCTTCGCTGTAGAGTAACCATGGTAACATGTCATTCAGCATCTGTTCTTAATTTTGACTAACAGATAAAAGCTAGGGTCAATTTCTTTTCTTCATGAAAGCAGTTTGGTGAGTTCAGGAACCACCAAAATGAAGGGAGAATATTATAAATTACTTAATGACATTTATTTGTTACTCAAAGACAGGTTGATGGTCTCTTTAAGTAGTGTTTGCACAGTAATGGCTTTTCTATGCTCAGAGGGTAGGTGTTGGTCCAGGTGTGTGGTTACAATGTTAAACTATTAAGCAAAAAAGAAGAGTATGAAAACAATTATATGGAGAACATAATTTTAAAATTTGTGGTTTAAAAGTCATGCCTATTTAAATGAAGCATTGACATCTAAAACATTAAAAATAAGGCTTGGGTCGTCAGTCTATGAAATGTGGAGATGCTTCACACTGCCCTTTGGCACTGGGATTGCTGGAGGATTGTAGGCAGACATCCTTCCACCAGCAGCTGTGAGAAGGCTTGTGCTAAGATACACGGTTTCTTCCTCAGTGCAATCAGGCTCTGGGATCAGAACAGAACTTCATTAGCGAGCTCCGTGCTCACATTTCAATGAAACGGGCTGAATTTCCCGCTCCTTATCAGGGCTGGAGAGAAAGAGAGAGAGCCGAGAATGGAATGAGATGATATATCTTGTCATGATCGAGAGAATGACAGACACTAAAAAGCTGGGGGAAGATACAGAAATCGATCCTTTCCCCGGTTCAGTGCCTTCAAAGCGTCCGAACTTCAGCAGATTGCAGTTTAATTCCTTCAAAGGAATCAGAATTTTCAAACTGTCTTTACAATATCCACCCAAAACATTATAGAGAACCAAGGCTTGCAGGCTGAGCCTGGAAAATTCATGTAGTTCTAAACAGAAACTGACTCTAACACACGGTTCAGTAGAATACTATCATTCAAAATTAGAGTCAACACTTTCAGAAAAGAAAGAAAAAATATCTATAGCAGCTGACATGCACTGTTTGTACGGGCCTTTTTTAAGGTCCTGTCCATCTTATGACTCCTGTGGTTGGAAACATGGTGCTTTAGTATAAAGGTTGGGACAGGGTCCAGCTGTCCTTTTCATTTAAGTTTAAATGTTCCCAGTGGTTTGGCCTTTGCTCCCTCTGTTAATATTCAAATGCCTCAGGTCAAGTCTGAACACGAGTGTCCTCTTTTCCTCTCCCATTCTTGTGCCTCTCCATCTCTTTCTTCTCTCTCTTTGCCCCCCACTTCACTGCTTTTTAATATCGACGATGAGGGCAATCATTTCTAGACTGCTTCTTGCTGGGATCAAAATGACCACCAATCTCGGGGCGAGACAAAGCAGCTGCTGCACTGTTAATTCTTCTGGGAAAGATCATAAGTCTCTCATCGCTGCGACGTGCTCATCGATCTGGGAACGACTCAGTCCTGCCCAAAATCCAATTTGCACAGAGGTACAGTTGATCTGCATCCACTGGGATATGGCCACAGGATTCTGTGTTCGAAATGCCAGACGGATTTTTACCCCCTTTGTGTGTCTTTTTGAAGCACTCTCTGAGCTCTTTCTGTCTCATTCTTCAATTTGAAATCAGAATAGAAATGTGTTTTATTGGCATGACCACAAAATTCAGTATTTGTGTTTTGGGCAGGGAAGCAGGGAAGGCATTTCTGGCTCAGTGACCATACAGCCACTCTCCTCTGGGGACCCAGGACTCTCTGTCCTCCCCTTTTGTGTTGCTAGGCAGTGGTCACTGAGTCTGAACGCTGATGAAATGCATTTTTCTCTTAGGTTTTTTATATTTCGATATTCTGCAAGTTTAATTTTCATGTCTCAGTGCCCAATGGCATTGAAGTTTGTTTTGGGATTTTATTTAATGTCTCCAATATTCTTCCACACAAGAAACCTGAAATAGAATTCCAATTGAAATGGTACCGCTGGGCATTCGTCCCAGTTTTTGAGATCTGGGCAGGATAGCAGATGCCATATTTCACTTCTCACAGAGCAAGTCTGTAGTTAATACAGAGGTAAACACTTTTATCCTGATCTTTAATGTCAATTTGCTTTTGCCATACTGGTATATGGCATAGAGCATTTATAGCCAGACTGTAACACCACAACACACTTCTGCAACCTGAGACAGGCGTAACTGATGCAATGTTCTCTCTCTTTCCCTCTCACATGTTCTTTTGTTCTGTCTCTCTGTTACACTCTCAGGTTCTGTCCCTTTGCTCTCCCTTCCTCTCTCCCTCTCCCCCACCTCCCCTCCCTCCCCCCCCTTGCTCTCCCCCCGTTGCTCTCCCCCTCTCTCTCTCTCTCTCCTTCATGTAGTGGCATGTGACCTCATTACATTGCTCTCCATTGTTGGCCTGACCGGAGGTCACAGGGACTCAGACAGAGGGGGCTGCAGTTTGGCAGTTGACAGGTCTAAACGGGCTCATGGGAGGAGGGATTCAGTCAGCACATCCACAGTCTCACACAGATCGCAGCGGAGAGTATCCACACACACACACAGGTGTGGGATGAGAGAGCATCCACACACACACAGGTGTGGGGTGGGGCGGTGAGACCCTCTGCTGCTGTTGTTTACGGTCGAGGCCCGGGTATGACTCGTTTCAGTACGTGACCATTGAGCAACGCCAAATGGCCTGGGAGCTGGGAGTGGCTGAAGGAATGGGATAGGCTTGGATTTCCTACCTCCCTGGACTGCGGGGCGGATTACTTTTCCTTCTAAATTGGGACAGTCTGACGTGTCTCTAAAATAGGATACCTAAACAATTCATGCGCGCACAAAGGGACTCGGATAGCACTTTCACATGGAATCTCACGGCAGGACCCTGAAGATAAAGCGCATGAATAATTAACTGCCCCATAGTCACGGACCAGGCTGCTAACGAGCAATTAAATCCACTCAATTATTACATCTAATGTATGCTGCCTTTTTTATCCACATGTGTCAAATCATATTCCAACACTTAGGGTGAAGGAGATTGTAAAGAGTTAGACTGAGGCCTTGGAGACCGTCTTTAAAGCCTTTATAGTGGATTACAATGAAATGGAATTATAAAATCCTCAGCAGTTATACGAGGGAAGTCAGCCAGCTTGTAGGCAAGAGGATGGATTTAACAGGACAGGTTATTCGTATCCAAGCTTTCCCTTCTTCTCCACTTCTTCTCGAGGCAGTAACCTGGCAACCAGCAGCCAGAAACGTACTTTGGCTGCTCTGCCACGCCCCTTTATTGTTTGAGCCATAAAGTATTTGCAGTGACAGGCTGAGCCAGCACGCCGTTTGCACAGCCATATCCGTTCAACAGGGCATTGTTTTCACAGGAATCTGAGAACAGAGGGGGTGACAGAGCAACTCGCACGACAGGGTGAGTCTCCTCGCACTCCTATTGGTGCAGCCCACAGACGCGCCTGCCATTAGTTTACATTTAGCGATAACCATGGCAACAGATCTGGGTGTGAAAAACAGAACTCTTGGTTGGACAAAGCATATTTTATCTTTTTAATGTGTGAAATAGTAATAATGTAATGAAATGACACCATTTGGGGAATGTAAAAAAACCCACAATGATACTGTGATACACATCATATGTGCCATATTGTAATTGTTTTGTATTAGTGTCTAATAGACCTTTACTATGTCTCTATTATAGGGTCTTCAAATGCTTATGCACTATATAAATTATTAATAGTAATGAGAATAATAATAGACTTTGTTTGAATGCGTCAGGCAAGACTTGATGGAGTCTGATTGCAGTCTGATCGCTTGGTATGGTGCATCAAAGACAAAGCCATTCGTCACACACAGAGATTCATCTCCGTACACAGACACCCATCGAGGGAGTTCAGACTCCACCCTCGGTTTACATCTTCGAAGATTACAATGTACCAGGAGCCTATACAGACACCAGAGAGGCGTAAGCAGTGAGCAGTGAGCTGTAAGCTCAGCTGGATGCAGCTGAAGGGGAATTCCTACAGGACTCATACATGCCGACCTTTGCCCTTCTGTCAGTGAGGGAGCGGCCACTCGCGCTTCAGAGGAAACAGTGAAATGACTGAGCAGACTGAACAGCCCAAAAATGCAAAGCACATAAGACACGCCATCAGCTCTTTAATGCAGGAGACAGAAGACAGATGCACTCTCTCCCTGACGATGTTAACTTAATCGTTTTTATATTAAAAAAAGATATTTTGTAAAGTGACATATCTTACACATAATAAAGAGACTTTGTAGAAAAAATATATTATATCTATATTATATATATATAGATATTATTGACACACACAGTTATTTCTAGTGATTTTCAGTGGTTTATATAACACTGGAACATATTCATTAACTTAAGCACATGAAATCTGAACATATACACTCAGATGAATGCACACATACACTCTTCACTGAAAAATCAAAAAGCTGAAATGAACTTAAAGTGCTGAAATAAGCTGCTCAAACACACAGATGCTACATGCACGTGAGACCGGGCCCGCGCTACGTTTGTGTCTCTGTCGGTCGTGCACGGGGGATTCCTGCCAAGCATGCCATTTGAGAACGACACGTCCCTTTGCATTGTGGAAGGGCCCAGTCCCAGCTTCACGCGGAAATGTTTTCCTTTTTGGCTTTTCGTTGTCCGGTTTGTTTTTGAAGAGGGCATGGAACTCTGGCGTGATGCTGGAAAACCTCACCGAGGTCCTGTTTGTGTTTTGTCCTGAGTGTGTTTGCTCATTAGAGTTTCTGCCCCTGAGTCTGTTTACTCAAGAGTGTGTTGGTTCCGTAGAGTCTCTGCCCCGGAGTGTGTTTGCTCCAGAGTGTGTTGGTTCAGTAGCGTTATTGCTCTGGAATGAGTTGGTTCAGTAGAGTTTCTGCCCCGGAGTGTGTTTGCTCCAGAGTGTGTTGGTTCAGTAGCATTATTGCTCCGGAATGAGTTGGTTCAGTAGAGTTTCTCCCCGGGAGTGTGTTTGCTCTGGAGTGTAGTGGTCCAGGAGCGTGTTTGCTCCACAGTGTGTTTGGCGGGGATCGGGTTTCACTTGCCAGTGTGTTTGCTCTGGCCGGCCGCCTCACACCGTAGCCTCTCACAGTGCCGCTTGTTCTCCATCACAGGGCTCGCTGTAACCAGTCTGCCTCGCAATTCACCCTGTGGAAAGGCGAAAAGGCGGACAACACTCTCCGAGCCTGTGAGCAGGTCACACCTGGATCTGCAGGTCCCACCCTTCCAGAAAGATCCCCGTGACCTCCCCCCTGCCCTCCGGCCCCATGCAGGCCAGCAGGCCTGTGTCCTCCCTCTCCTCCCTCTCCTCTCTCTCCTCCTGCACCGGCAGGAGAACCACTCCCTGCAACCCGTTCCCCCTGTATCCGGAGGAGGGGGCGGAGGAGGAGGCGCAGTAGGATGGAGTGTTAGGGTTCCTGTGGGGCAGCCCGGGGAAGCCTGGGAGGGACACCCCTGTGTCGGCGTCCGAGGGGTGGCAGTCCTGGCCCACCTCCGGCTCAGAGGAGAATAAGCTGGACAGCTCCAGCCTGCCGTCTCTTCCCCGCGGCACCACCAGGGGGCCTGGCAGGGCGTGGTCCACTGCAGGGGTCACCCCAAGAGACTGCCACAATGATGTCATGTTGGGGCAGACACTGGCTCCAGCACTGATGGGGGCGGGGTCAGTCAGTTCTGGTGCTGACCCCTGGGGGTCGTGACCCCCTTCATTTGTATGGGACTCCACGTTGTCTCTGATTGGCTGAACGGTCACCACCAGGCTGTAGTTGGTAGAGGACTGGATGCTGTTGGATCGGGCACTGTTGGATCCCTCGTTCACCTCCCCCTGCTGGCTGAGGTAGGAATTGCAGTGCCAGGACTCGCAGTCCTGAGGGGCATAGGGACTGTCTGAGGGGACCCTCACTGCCTGCCGAACCGTGGGGGCTGGCTTATCTGGCGATAAGAACGGGAGAGGATTCACCTCCCTGATGATGGAGATGCTCTCGCGTGGGGAAAGCATTCCAGGTGGAGTTATGCTGCTTCCGGGAACATTCTGTTAAAAAAGGAATAAAAAAGCATATGGAAATACCTATGAAAGCTTTACAAAGAGCCAAATTCAAGTCATAAAAAATTATCATATGACTTTTATGCTATTACATAACTGCAGATATTTCTAAACTGTTTGATATGGGTGGCTTGTGTCAGGCTAATATTGTAGGTGGTTGTTACTGCCGGTTCCCTCAGCTGTAAAAATAAATACACTGATGGGCCAATCAAAGCAGATGAATAAACAGAGGATAAGGACTGAGAGGTAAGATTTCTCAGCTGCAGTTTAGGTCTCTGCTCATAACTGTGGTGTTAAGCAGCAATTAGAGGAAAAAGAACCTCAGTGAGAGAGTGATGCAGCGAGCAAAAATGAAAATGACTACACCTTCACAACTGATTTTCACAACCATTCTTTTACTGTAATCTGTAATCTTCTTTAAATGCATTAAAAACAGATCTTCCTGAATCTTCTTCCCCTGGCAGCAGGGTGGTTCTAACAACTGAGTAAAATTTCATGATGAAAGCAGACCACTCAGCCCGGCTAGGTTTGTCACTCTGCCTGCAGTCTACAGTGTCGAACTGTGTCACGCCTGGTCTTAAACACTCTAAGGCTCTCTGCTGCCATTACAAGCAGAGATGAGGGATTCCATTGGATAATTCCATTGAATAACTAACTCGGTTGGCAGTGTAGCACAGTGGTAAAGAGCAGGGCTTGTAACCGAAAGGTTGCCAGTTTGATTCCCCACTTGGGGAAGGTTCTTTACCCAGAATTGCCTCAGTAATTATCCAGCTGTATAAACGGACAACATGTAAAAACTGTAACCTGTGTAAGTCGCTGTGGATGAGAGCATCTGCTAAATGATGATAATGTAATGTAACTCCCATGTTGGATAGGGGTAGGGTGGGAAAAAGGCAAATGTCAGAATGATTCTGCCATATTTAGGTCTGTCATATCCCTCATCCTGAGCAGTCACCTCTGACAGGTACACTGATCTCACGGATGTTGCTGTGGTAATTTCTGGCATCTCTCCCGTGTTGTTACTGTACCGTGGAAACAGAAACGCCCGGGGCAAGGGCATTCCCCTCAGGAGAAGCACATTTGCCTTCCCCGACCCCGACGTCCCGTAAAGGCGGGAGTCGCTTCCTGCTCGCCACCGCGGAGCTGCTCTTACCAGAGAGTACGGCATGCGGCTCTTCTGCTTCACATACAGGAAGCAGGAGGCGGTGAGGAAGACCACGAGGACTCCACCCCCGAGCAGGCAGCCCGCGATGATCACGCTGGGGTCTGAGGGGAGAGAGAGAGAGGGAGGGAGGGAGAGAGAGAGAGAGAGAATGTGAACACAGCTCAGCAGAGCGTTAAGGCAAAGCCTTAACAGCTTGTACAGCCAGGAGCCACGGACTGGAGCCAGCAACCCCGCCCTCCCGGCATCGCACGTACGCAGGTGTGTGTTTCAGTGTTTACAGAAAGGGAGCAAAGGTATGTACCTTAGGAGCGGCACCATAAAAAAAAAAAAAAAATCCAGAGTTTCGCAACACACAAGAACAGCTTATGTCGTCATCAAGCAAGTTTAGAACACAGGCTGAAGAGTCCCCTTTAGCCTACAGCCACCACAACACTCCCACTGCTGTGTCTCATTACATTAAATTACAGTGTCTTAGCAGACACTCTCATCCAGAGGGACTGACATAGATGACAATTTTCACGTGTTATCCATTTACACGGGTGGATATTTACTGAGGCAATTCATGTTGAGTACATTGCCGATGGGTACCATAACAGCGGCCCACCTGGGAATCAAACCAGCAGCTAATGGGTTAAATGGTCTGCTCAAAAGCTTCGCTGTGGGTGTGGGGCTGCGGGGGGGTATCTCATTCACTCTGTCTCCCCAGAGAAATGGAGGGTAGCAGTTTAGGAAGAAGAAAGGTATTTAAATGATTCTGACAAGACAAGGACTGAGGCTGCTGTCTGAGGGTATTAAAAAAGCAGATGAAACTCAAGAGACCGCTATGTCCTTGGAATAACAATACATTAGCATTATCTATTAACTGAAATTTCTTTACGGCTCCATGCTTTTTTCTATAAAGCAGACAAATTTGCTTAACTATTAGAGATTATGTAGTTAAAATTCCAACTTGAGTAGCTTCTGTTGCAGTGACCTGTTTGGACACCAACGACTCACACTCAATCAAACCTCATTACACTGTGTCCTCGACGGCTGAACACCCCATTTACACACGTTCTGTGTTTTCTGTGTCTTCCACAATGTCTATTGTTCATTTCAGGAACAGTTGGACTCATAGTGTGGTGTATGAAGGAAATAGAAATGAAGACCCTGAAATGTGTTAAATCTGTTTGTACGGCAGGGAGAAAGTGCACTGCAGGCGGGCAGACAGGGACCTCAGGCCATGCCAGTAACAGCTTCAGACGGATTTTAATCACAGAATCCTGAGCTCACCCACAGCACCTCACCTGTCATTAACCACGCAGGTATGGAGTGCAGGTGTGACAGGCTCCTGCTGGGTTGCACAGAAGTCTTACCTGAAACTTCAAGGGTCTTCACACAGAATTCAAAAGCCTCGCTCTGACTCCTGACGGCATAGGTGTAGGACACAGTCCCACAGTGTTTTCTGTTATTCTTCAGGTGGTTGAAAGTGATGATTGCAGAACTTGTCTTGTTTTCCTGAAAAATGGCAGACATCACATTATTATTATTATTATTATTATTATTATTATTATTATTATTATTATTATTATTTTTGTAAGATAGTAGCTGAAGAGTGACAATGGAGATGTTTTCTAGAACCCTGTTCTATTTTCCTACTGTTCCACCCTGTTCAAGTGTTCTACCCCTGTGCTACTGTTTCAGTAAGACATGCTGGCAGGGAATTTGGGCATTGCTTGAATGGTGCTGTTTAAAACTGCAGCACAGCTTTCTGCGCGTGAAACAGCAAAAAGGAGTTTGTACGTTTTACAGACTCGGTATTCAGAATGAAGTTGCAGTCGCTGTAGAATCTGATATAATGCGGCTGTGATCTGAATCTTACTCCCTGAGGCTGGATCAGGGGGCGGTGCCACTCCTCCTCCCCCTGCCTCACCCCATTCAGAGTGAAAACACTGGCAGCTGATGGTCATATTTTGATAATGAGCCCACACTCCCCCGAAAAAAGAGGTTCTCCGGTCAGTTTGACACTCATTACCAATGGCTAAGAGATCACCCCCTCCCCTGCCTCTCACACCCCTGCTTCTAACTGCTGCACAGGCAAGCCCTGTGTGTACCTGCCTGCAAAGTCTAAACCCAGCGAGCCACGCAATGCTGAAATATACTGTAACAACACCACACTGAAATCTGCACTGAAGTCTAGTGTATTTGCCTGCTTACATGAGGTCACCTTACTCCACAACAGCTGTTTTTGGGTTCAGATCCCAAACAGATCACTACCTGTTTGCCGTTGTGTAAGGTACTTAAACCATGTTTGGTGCAGAAATAGACACCCCCACGCCAAGTGCCAGCGTAAAAATCAGCAGGGTCCACCTAGAATTGGATAAGCCACAAATGATGTCTCTGCACAGCCCTAGTTTATGGTCTGTGAAAGAATGACTCATGCGCCTGGAGGGCAGGGGTTGTTCTTTATTGTTCCTGCCAGTGAAGAAGTATAAACCCAGAGATGATAGTTACAGGTTGTATGGTCTTGAATGGTGTTTACTGAAAATTAAAAATTTAAATATGGGTTATCAGTTTTACTCCAGGGCACACAGATTTTGGGCGGTAAGAGGGGACACCTGCGGCGTACCCGAGCTGCCCCGTCAGAGGAGTTTATCCTGGCCATGTACTGGATGAACCGGCCCTGCAGGCCGGCTGTTATTAAATCCTCCAAAGACGTCCTGTTATCAGGTCCCGTCGGCAGCTTCACTTTCAGATCCAGCGATTCCAGTCCTGCTACTACAGACACGATCGGAGGACCAAGGACCGCTGGAGAGAGAGAGAGAGAGAGAGAGAGAGAGAGACAGACAGACAGACAGAGAGATCATCACAAGTGAGCAAGGAGGTGAACTTTGCTTTATTGACAGTTGTATTTACATGATATCCAAGGCATTTTTATATAAAAGAAATAAAGCTGAATTGAATTCTGTCAATACCTCTGATGGACAAGCACACACTCTCTCTCTCTCACTCTCTCTCTCTGTCTTTCATACACACACTCACTCACACACACACACACACAAAACAATTATGTGAGTGTAAATCAAGCAGAGAAAAACTGAAGTACTTTCTGCATGTGTATTTAAGCTGAACCCTCACAGACAATGGATGAACAAGAGGAGATCATGTGCTCCCATTCTTCTTCAATACCCTGTTTCAAAACATTAAGCTTTATGAAAAGGGGAATTTTAACTTTCACAATACCATTCTAATGCTGAGGCTTTTTTGGGGGGAAGGGGTGGGGGTGTTAACCATGCGTGTGGCTCTCTCGACCCACCAGAGAAAATAACCAAACAAAACGTCAAGCATGCCTATAAGAGCGCCAGGATTCCTTTCAGGTTTGGCAGCAGCCAATGAAATTCACTCATGTTTAGGGACAGGGAGGAAGGGTTTGGGGGCTGAAAGAGAGGGGAAGGAGATTTCTTACTGTCGTCCATGGGTCTGAACCTGGGTGTAACCCCGAGCTCAGTGCCGTTCACGGTCACCCTGCTGTAGTAATACTCGTGGGGGTTCCTCATCTCAGCTGACAGGTCACATGACAGGACTGTGATGTTCTGGCATTCAGCCTTCTCCTGCCACGGGTGCCCATAACTGCAAGGGAAGAAATGTGATTTTTTGTCAAATAACACTTTTTTTACATTAATTGGTAAGCAAATGCCCTTATTCTAACTTTTTACATATACATTCATACAACAGCATTTTCACTGGGGCCATTCAACCTAAGGGCAATCTTCGCTAAAGGACAAAGCAGCTGTGCCCGTCTGAAAATCAAACTTGCAACCCTCAGGTCAAAGGCCCCCTCCATACGTGTTATATCACACTTATACCAAATGTCTTACATGCAATTTGATGATAAGATCAAGATACTCAGATTTGCAGAGAAAGAGGAATAAATGATTGACACACTTCTTTTTCCCTTTTGTAACAATGAGAAAAACAGTTGCTCGCTGGAAAAAAGGGTCTTCGAGATGAGAGGGGGAAGAAAACAGTATGCTCCTGAGTATTGCTGGATAGTGTGCTTTGAAGCAAAGCTGTAAGAGGATCCAAAGCGCAGCTTTTTTGAGTTTAAGCTTGAATAAGTTAAAAGGCCCTCATTCACATCCAATACTCTGACTGGAAAACAATGAAAACAAGTTTAAACGCAGATAAACCACTGCACCACTGCACCATGAAAAGACATACCATGACTACAGGGTAGTTTGCTTGAGCGCTGTGTACCTTCAAACATCATCGCCAGTAACACAATCACTGACGGATTTAGCAAAAACAATCGATTGTGAAACAGTCAAGGAGTGTTACTTCTCAGGTTTCATTCCCTGTATTATTCATATGTTAAAAGTCAAATAAAAAAGCTAGGTATTAATCAACAAACAGTGCCTTGCTTTGTGATGTGTGTGGCAATGACAGAGGAATTTGGAATACTGTAGAGTGTTGCAAAGAAGGCAGTTTTTTTTTTTGATTCTTCCTCAGTGTGTTATTGATACAGAATGTGACATGACATTTTATAGCGCAACAGAGCTAAAAGCAATATCTTGTAAGCCCTCTGTAAAGCCGGTGAGGCAGCAGGTAGCAGAACACTTTCAGCGGTGATGTCACTCCCCTGAGACTGAGCTAGCATCGTTTCCCATGGAGCCAGGGGCAAATTGTGTTTAGCTCAACTGATAACATGTTGATTTTTAAAGGGAGTTGTGCAAATGGATGTTTGAATCTCACCCACAGAGGTGTATACCTCTCTCACGTCCCTGATACTATCATTGCTATTAAAGAGACAAAAGGGTTCATCTCTGGAGCTCTGCCTTCAAAGCTGAGGCAGTCTTGCCTGTCGCTCTGAAAGAAATATCCTCCCTTCATTACCCCTCTAGGAACATGAGTC
>CM032884.1:1480000-1560000 GCA_019176425.1 Megalops atlanticus | reverse complement strand
AATAAAAAGAGCAAGCAATGGACAAAGAGAAGAAGTGAGAAGAAGAGAGGGTGAGAAAGAATGAGAGAGAGCATTAGGGAGAGGGATAGAGGGACAGAGAGAGAGAGAGAGAGAGAGGGAGAGAGACAGAGAGAGAGAGAGAGAGAGGGATAGAGGGACAGAGAGAGAGAGAGAGAGAGGAGAGAGGAGGGAGAGGGAGAGGGAGAGAGAGAGAGAGAGAGGAGAGCAAGGGGAGAGGTAGAGAGAGGGAGGGGGAGGGGAGAGAGAGGGAGAGAGAGAGAGAGAGGGACAGAGAGAGAGAGAGAGAGGAGAGAGAGAGAGAGAGAGAGAGAGAGAGGGAGAGGGATAGAGGGACAGAGAGGGAGAGGGAGAGAGAGAGAGAGCAAGGGGATAGGTAGAGAGAGGGAGGGGGAGGGAGAGAGAAAGGGAGAAAGGATACTATGGCAGCAATATGAAAAGCCTAGCTTGATTTCCATGATTGACAGTATATTTAATGTGACTGAACTGTTAACATCAATCTGCATCAAAGCTCCCTCGCTGATCATCCAGCACTGACTGACAGCTCCCAGTACAACACCATTGCATTTTAACACCATTTCACCACCACAGGCAGCATGGATTCTGTTATTTACTTTCCTATGGTCAGTATATTTACTGTACAGACAATACACCCTCCCTGGCTTTGAGCATGCTCAGTAACTTCGCTATTGGCCAGGTTTTCCTTTTAACAAGCAAGCCCTCTCTCTTCATTCTGAGGTTCTATGCATCAGCGACCTTCCTGCACAGACCAAACTGAGCTCCAATGACATTCCAGTGCAGGCCTCCATCATTCTTAAAGGCTGTCCCATCTGCATTATCTGATTGCCTTATTTTTCTGTTACTTCCTCGTCTGGCTGACACCCTCATCCAGACTGAATTATGATTTATTCAGATGGAATAAATCATAAGCCAGGCTAAGCACCATGCTCAAAGGCCCACCAGCAGTGCCACACCTGGGAATCAAACTGACAACATTTGGGTAAAAGACCTCCTCCGTGTCCCCGAGGCAGTCATTCTAATCTATCCCTAGCATTTTTTTAGTTTGCCGACAGACAGATACATCAGGGTGGTTCGAGACCCTCCCTGCCCGCTGCTGGTGGCAGAGATAATAAAATAAAGGTGCATCTCTATGACACAGGTGTGCTCTGTTTCTCCTACAGCTCTCTACACGCGTGAGTTGCGTTATCCCAGCACGCACACACCTCCCAGGGTTCACCTGCGGCAGCTTGATCACGACAGCCGCCATTGTGGTGATGTTCTTCCTCACCAGAATCGCACGGCTCTCGTATTATCTGAAACAAACCTCTGAGCTGGGCTGCGAGGCTACAAACTGCCGAGTGAAGAGGTACAAAACCACACCTGAGCGATCCAGCAGAATGACAAAGGAGAGAGAGGGGGTGAGGTAGGAGACACCGTTGACTGCAACAGAATGCCAGGGTATTTTAGGTATTTTCCAGTTGCGAATATTCCCATAGTGAGGGATGTGAGGAGAGATGGTCCCGGCTGGTACTCACATGACGTACTGGACACTGTACAGGACGGGTTTGCCTGTAGAGCTGTTCTGTCTCTCCCAGTGCAGAACGTGTTGAAAGTTTCTGGATTTGAAGTATACCAGTGGGTGATTCTCCGATGCATGACCTACAGGGAGAGAAGAGAAAATAGATTTGGTTCCTCTGTTTGTATGTGTTTATTTTATTAAAATGTACCATTTTAACGTGAGGGAGGAGCGAGGGTATAGTTATTCCTTTTTAGTGAAATTTCCCTGTATATCAACGCAATGCAGAGACAATCTCGGCTGTGTTTTAGCATCGCATATTTTCTGCGCGGAAAGGCACTCGAGTGAGAGGCGCGTGCTGGGCTCGCGCTCTCACGGAAGCAACCGATTTCGTTTACACACCGCAGCTCCTGCTCCTCCACACGCGTGTCCCGCGGTCGCACGGACCGCACGCGGACCGAATTCGCCGCCTCCACGCGAGCCTGGCGATGCTGTCGCTACAGCGGGGGCTCTGTCCTTAGCGCACGCGGAGCGCATTACGAGGAGACACTGCACGTAGACGCGTGGGTGCCGGGCAATGGTCTGATTTTGCCGTGAGAAGCAGTAACGTGTAGAGCAGTTATTCATTCACCTCTCAACCGGCTGCTTTACATTAAGATAAGTATATTTTAATTACACGGGAAAACCCAAACGAAATGAAGCTTATACTGAGGACTTTTAAGCCATTTGTATTGTTTATATCTCTGAACGACGTTGGCATCCTCTTATTGTGATATAAATAGCAAGAATCCTCTCAGTATCACTGGCCAAGGAATGACAGAAATCAAATCACTGTACCAGTGTTCTGTAGATTAAAACACACCAGTGATGTTCTGTTTTTCTGTTCTACAGAATCCTATCCTGGACGACATAACCACAGCTCCAAATCTGTCAGAAGAATAACTCCACACAGACATCAATCAAACTCACCTGTATAAAACAGAGCCAGGAAAACAGCTACCGAAAGCCACATAGCGATTAGGTATGAAGAAAATTCCAGCCCACAGGTCTCTCGCAGCTCTGATTTCCAGCAAAGCCCTTAGGCTGGTTACCATAAATGAAAAAAACCAAAGAGAGGAAAAAACATTTAAAATTTTAAAAGAAAAATCCCCACGGAGGGGACATCATTTCATCAGAGTCCCGGTCTTTGCGAAGCAGAGAGTCTTTCTGTGTGTCGTACTCATACGTGCTCCCTGATCCACCTGTAGCTGGAATGTGAGAGTGAGCCCTTGCCCAGGTGTGCACATGAACTTTGGAACTGTCATATCATGTTCCTGTTTTTTCACCCCTCCTACTCCGGCAAGGCCTACTCATACGCTTCCCTTCCCATTTCTTGTCTTACTAGTTTTATGGCATAGTTTCACTCAGGGCTCCCTGCCAGCTGCGGCGAGCGGCTTCCGAGCAGCCCCACGTCCCAACACGGGGAAGAGAAAGCGAAAGCCTTCCCTTTGGGCAAACAAATTCCAACACACCTGAGCGGAGACACAAAATGACGTCAGATTAGAATTAACGTCAAATAAACACAGACTGGTGTTAGCAGTGGTCTAAATATTAGGATATACATCAGTCAAAGGAGGAGCAGCTCAATGCGGCAAAGGGCCTTACGCAAGCAAACATCTTCTGACATGGCACAGACGAATGTGGGCACAAGATTTCTGAAAGGTGTTCCACAGGTTCTTGTGTGCTATTGCAAAAGCAGTTAACAGAAAAAGAACTAGGCATCGCCAACGTATGTTACTCATTCTGGCAAATTCATCCTTTATATGCTGTATGTCCATGTTTCTGTGGGTGTGTGCATTTGTGTGTGTGTGTGTGTGTGTGTGTGTGTGTGTGTGTGTGTGTATGTCTGTGTGTGCACATGTGTGTGTGTCTGTTTGTATGTGTGTGCATACATGAGTGTGTGTGTGTATGCATACGTGATTGTGTGTGTGTGTGTATGCATACGTGATTGTGTGTGTGTGTGTGTGTGTGCACATGTGTGTGTGTCTGTGTGTCTGTTTGTATGTGTGTGCATACATGAGTGTGTGTGTGTGTGTGTGTGTGTGTGTGTGTGTGTGACTGCTCACGAGACAGATAAGTCAGAGGAGGAAATGTGACTAAGAACAGCAGAGATCCAGGCCGGTGCTGCGTGTATCAGGCTGAAATGGTTTTTCTGCTTCTGGAGAGTTTGCCTGAGGGAGAAACAGCCAGCTCCTTGTGCTTCTCCCTCTCACAGCCAGTACACTTCCAGGGCATGAAAACTCAGAACAGCTTTAACGTGTGTGAAAGAGAGGAGCACAAGTGTTTACCATCCTGCTGACGCTCGCGGGGAAACCAGCCGCACGGTCTGAGTCCGCTCACAAAGACGGCCCGGGATAACGAGGCTGTTCATCTCTTCTGCCTCGGAACAGTGCATCCTGGGAAAAGAGGTCAATCAGCCTCAATGGCGAACAAAACAGGCCAGGGGGGCTTCGCTGGGGTGTGAAAACAGTTGACTCTGAAACGAGGCTGACTCCAGCACAAGCGGCTAATTAAGGATGGCCTAGAGATAAGCAGGAGGCAGCGTGATTAAAGGAGGGAGAGAGAGAGCGAGGGACAGGCCGGGAGGTGCAAGGAGGTGCAAGGCTTTGGCAGCCTGCCTAAAAAGGCCAATGGGAGCTACATCCAGAGCGAGGGCTTAAAGCAGAGATCCAGCAAGCTGCTCATGCTCAGCTCCGGGCCAAAGCACCACTGAACTTTCTCTGCAAGATTGCTGGCCCGAAACAAAACTTTCAGTACGCAACAGAAGAACCCCACCGGCCCTTAACACAATTTTAATGAATGGCTCCTCTCGCTGTAAGCACCACTGAGATATTTTTAGATTTTTTTTTATATGGTATAAGTAATTTTGCATGAGTTTCTTGAGGTGAATCGTTTGCACAGTGAGGCGACAGAAACACCAACGCTGCTGCACACTAGCTGTGAAAGTCCCCACTGCCTTATGATGACATATAGGCAAACTTATAATACATACTCACACATACTCTCTCTCACACACACACGCACATGCACACGCATACACACACACACACACTCTCTCACACACACACACACACACACACACACACACACACACTCACACACACACACACACACTCACACACACAAATGAATATGTACGCGCGCACACACACACACACACACACACACACACACACACACACACACACACACACACACACACACACACACATTCAAATGAATATGCATTCCAATTTAAATATGCATTCCATTTAAAATATCTCCAGAAGTAAGTGAATTCCTTTCAAAACTGTGCAAAGGGGTTTGCAAGTTTTTATTTGAATACAATCTTTGGAAAATGGCCCCTGTCTCACTTCTGCTCTAATTAGACTGAGAGCGGCCATCATGTGCAGAAGATGAAACGTGAATCCAGTTCTCTGGATGCTTGAGTGTAGATCCTGAGGGGGGTGTAATCGGGAGGAAGGGAGAGTGAAGGGAGGAGTTAGCACAGCTGACACCGAAATGCATTTTAAATCAAGCAGAAGAGACTTCTGTGCAGCAGACTAGTGACATTAATAATTGGAACTAAAGGAGTGGGAATTACAGCACACTGTAATGAAGTGTGTAATGACTGTAGCATTGGCATTAATGCATCTTATGTAATTTATGTTCATGTCCTGTATGTTCATTGCATGTGTTCATGAAATAAATGTGGATGTTAGTTATTTTCTGGTTGACGGTATTGTAATTATCAGCTTTTCTGAAGTTCTGGAACCCATCTCTGAATATGCCTTGTTATATCTGTCTCTTGGTGCTGAAATTTATGGTAACAGAGTGACCTTATGCTACCTATGGTACTTAACCCATTTCGCCTCAGTAGACACTCAGCTGTACTACATGGTGACATGTAAAAGAATGTGAGCTATTTAAGTTGCTCTGCATAGGAGTGCCTGCTAAGCAAATGCAGCTGCAGAGGCTGTTAACCCTGGTGTACTCGTGCATTAGCACTTGCTGCCTCTCCCAGCTGCACAGTCTCTCTGACGTCCCTGCTGCTCATTTCCGAGCTGCACGTCCTGTCACACCCCTCAATCAGCGGGGGCAAACAGAGGGAGCGAGACGTTTGCTGCCAGCGCATATAATCACAGGGGCAAACACGCAAGGCCACGCGGTGAACGCAGGCTGATGCTCCGAACACCGACTGCAATCGCGATGAAGGGGGAGGGTTGCCACCTCCTGCTCTTTGTCGTCGGCAATAAGATGGAAACCAAGCGCAGGGGAGCCATTTGCTCCCAGATTTGTAGGTCGTGCTTGTGCTACACTTACTGGCACCATTGCAGTCTTAGACACAGAGAGTCTCCCATGCATCTCCCAGCAATGCAGAGTCTTATACACACACACACACACACACACACAAGGACGCACACACGCATGCACGCACACACGCACATACATGACCTCCTGCCAAAAACAAAAAGGGTACCAATCAAGACATGGCGAGCCAGCAACGAGAGGTGAACTCTAATCTCTGTGGGTGTCTGATAGTCTCCAATGCAATTCAAACAGTGATTTAAATCTCTGGCCGGAATTAAAGATTCAACATTCCTTTGTGGCAAAGAAAAAAAAAATCAATTTGAGTAAAGTCAGTCTGGCATACTCCGGATGCTCCGGGTTTAAGCAGAGGAGAAGAGGACAATTAAATAACTAATATTTTACATAGAAGCTCCCATAGACTCAGCCCGGTGCTCATGAATTATTGAACACACGGGTATCTTTGCCCTTCAAAGCAGGGCTGTGTGCAGAGCAGGAGTCTAATGTGATTGTAGGTTTTTCAGAGTTCCCTTTCCCTTCTCCTCAAATCTGCTTTTTAAACAAGAGTTTGGGGAGAGATAGTGACGGACTGGCTGATAACAGGAGACACCACGATACATTTTTATCTTCAGCAAAGAAAGCCTGATTTTTATTAACTGATAAATATAGACAGAGCACTGGATTTTATTTTCCTTTGACATGCATATGTTCAAATCTCATCATATGCCCCAGAAATGAACAGTCACAGTCACTGAAAGTTTACAAACAACTTTCAAGAACCTGGGTTGCATAATGTGAATAACTTTTACCTTCCTTCCTTCCTTCCCTCCAATAACAAAAACACAAAACTTCAGGGGACATTTTGAGATTATATTCAGTACCTTCCTCTCACAGTACTGTGCCTCTCCTCCACTCCCCCACCAACAGCAGCTGTGAAACTGAGCACACCTCAGGTTTCACAGTAAGAAATGTCACGAAATCTCTCACAGAAACAAAAAGCAGCAACCCTTTCTCTTTTTTTCATTGCTTACATTTTCCTGAAGTAGCTGGCAGCTCTCTTGTCATTATATGACAAATTAATTAGTCTCTCCACAATTAACTAGTTTTTCCTCCCCCTGCACTTGCCTATTGAAATGCAAATTAGAAAAGCCAAAGGTAGGCAAGGATGATTAGAGAAAATTAAACCAAACAAAATAAATGAATGGTCCCTCAGTGAGGGGCATTTTCCATTTCATTCCAAATTCAAACGGTGAAGCAGGAAGGAGGAAGCCGGTGTGGTGTGACAGACGCACTCGCATGCGCAGTGCGGATGTGTACTGTGTGTCTACAGCTGCAAAGAGCCTCAGCAGCCTCATTCAACCTCATTACACATGTGGATACTGCCACTAACGCACAAAAACCATCACATTAAAACAGAGTATGAAATATTAAAGCAAAAACGCATTTCTGAAGATGCACCCAGTTAAGAGGCATGTAGCTAATGGTGCAAGAATTCAAAGCTGGGGAATTCAAAGCAGTCCTTTAGCACAGAAAACCAAATACAATGTGGCGAAACCATAAAGTGCAGAGGCACCGTTTCATATCGATTACATGACTACAGAAAACCCATAATTGCTGTGAAGATGCTTCCTCATATTCACTTCCTCTGAAGTATAGATCAAACTAAAGGATATCTGTTCACTGATGTTTCTAATTGCTGAAGACAACATTTTTGAATCTTCTGATTATAAAAATAAGTATGCACATAATGTGACATTTAACATCCCTGTATGCCGCTGAATTAGAAATTCACATATCACAAAACCATTTTTTATTTCATGTTAACAATCTGCATAACTGGAAAGTTTAACAGCCATAATAAAAATATTTTCTGCTGTACTTAAGATTAATGCACACCATGGTTAGCCTGACTAACATATTAACATATGTTCATGTTAACACACAATAATTCATTATGAATTATTCATTTCTCAGGCCTTTTGTAAATAACAGATTCATCATTTAAACTTGTGAGTGCTGTAATAAGGCATGCATTCCCATCTGTGTGTTGGTATGCCATTTCTGCCTGCATTTTACGCTCCTTAATTAATAGTAAATCATATAATATAATCCCATTTACCTCCCTATTTATAAATTATGTCCAGGTGTTACCCATCACTGAAAACCATTAAGCAGATGGTCTTTTAATGTCTTCTGTTTTGTTAATTTCATTCACAGAACTGTGAGATATGAAAACTATTTAAAACAATGTGCGCACACACACACACACACACACACACACACACACACACACACACACACACACACACACACACACACACACACACACATTTTATATGTATTATTTTACACACACGCACATATGTGTGTGTGTATGTGTGTTTATGTATATTTGTATATATGTATATATATTGAATATTATGTTTAAATTAGCTAAAAATATTATAAACTTTACAAAAAAGTACAAAACCTTACTGCCTTCCTCTGCATACTTAGAACATACAGATGGATTTTGGCTCCTATGAAACTGTAGGAGCTGAGTGTTTTCCATGCTTCTGTACACTGTATCACTAGGCGAGCCCTGCATTTTGGTAAGGCTTCTGAGAGACAGGCTACACAGACACCCCGTTTCATGAAGGCACATTTACATTGTTTATAAAAATGCCACCATTACAGCCGGACTGAGGAGAGAGAAGCAGAGTGAGAAGGAGTCGCAGTGAGAGATTTCTCTCTCATTAGGGGCCTTAAGTTGATTGCATTGTCTTGCCTGTTTGTGTGTGTTGTTTTATTCAGTGAACTTGTGAGGGGAGGCTGAAGACGTTTTATTTCATCCTTTGAGCGTGTGCGCTGTCTGACTCTCCATGTAGCTAAATAAACTTGACATTACCGAGTCCAAGCATGTATTCAATACTGAATAATTATACTGCACTTTAAGTGTATTTATATATATTTGAATATATTTAAATGTACAAATATTTACACAGTATTGCTGTTTAATGTAATATTTGACTTAGTCTCATATATATTATATATTTTTTGCAGGACTGATTTCCAGCCAATACTCAGGGATGTAGTCCTTCATATCACAAATCCCTCTCATCAGATTGTATCTCTGGGGAATCTGGTTGGGTGTTTCAGGAACACATGGTGGACCTGTATTTTGAATGGAGCTGTCAGAATGTCTCTGTTCCCCTTTTCCCCTGAGCACAGTGCGCCGGGAGCTTCTCTGTATCGTCACCATCTCCGCACCGGCGGCCATAATGCTCTCAGATCACAGCTCTACCTGGCATCTGAGCTGAGCCCGTCTCCTGCACGCTGGGGTCCTCCTCTCTCTGAAACACCCCGCCTCCTGCACGCTGGGGTCCTCCTCTCTCTGAAACACCCCGCCTCCTGCACGCTGGGGTCCTCCTCTCTCTGAAACTCCCCGTCTCCTGCACGCTGGGGTCCTCCTCTCTGAAACACCCCGCCTCCTCCCTGCACGCTGGGGTCCTCCTCTCTCTGAAACACCCCGCCTCCTGCACGCTGGGGTCCTCCTCTCTCTGAAACACCCTGCTTCCTGCACGCTGGGGTCCTCCTCTCTCTGAAACACCCCGTCTCCTGCACGCTGGGGTCCTCCTCTCTCTGAAACACCCCGCCTCCTGCACGCTGGGGTCCTCCTTTCTCTGAAACTCCCTGCTTCCTGCAAGCTGGGGTCCTCCTCTCTCTGAAACTCCCTGCTTCCTGCACGCTGGGGTCCTCCTCTCTCTGAAACACCCTGCTTCCTGCACGCTGGGGTCCTCCTCTCTCTGAAACTCCCCGTCTCCTGCACGCTGGGGTCCTCCTCTCTCTGAAACACCCGTCTCCTCCCTGCACGCTGGGGTCCTCCTCTCTCTGAAACACCCCGCCTCCTGCACGCTGGGGTCCTCCTCTCTGAAACACCCCCTCCTGCACGCTGGGGTCCTCCTCTCTCTGAAACACCCTGCCTCCTGCACGCTGGGGTCCTCCTCTCTCTGAAACACCCTGCCTCCTGCACACTGGGGTTCTCCTCTCTCTGAAACACCCCGCTCCCTCACACTGGCTCCCTGAGGAGTGGATATCTTTGAAGTCAGACAGAACCGGAGGAGTAGAATCCAGGTGCCAGTCTGGTCTCCGCCTGCCTCTCTGCACGCCATCGGAGCCATTCTGCTCTTTCTCCCACTTTTTTCCCCCCAATTCTAATCTTGTTACCTGCAGCTCACACAGCCTTTGATGTGTAAAATCAGTGACAGCAGGACGCAAACTGATGTACCTGTTCCCCCTGCGTGTCGCTTAACGCAACCTGAGACCGGAACAGAGGGTCAGAAAGGGGCTGAGCGTTGCTCTGGGCCCAAATATTGGCGGCACAGTTAAACAGGACATAATCACATGACTCAAAGACAGAGCACAAGTGGATGACCTCACGACTCACTGAGGCGCAGCTGAGGTCAGACTCTGGACATTCAGAGTAGAGTAAAACTGTTCAGACAAAAACAGAAGCCAAGTTCAATGGAAACTGGTTGCCCGTACCTTCAAGTGTGCTAAACATACAATAACAAGTGGATGCAGCAACATCAATCAGAGTGGCCTGGGAGATAATCAGCCTCTATGATCATTTTGTATAAGTACCTGTGTGGGTGCAGTGCTTCTCCCGCTCAGTGAACAGCACGTGGATCGCCAGCCCCCCTGACTGACACAGATGATGGATGCGAACGGCCACGGGCAGGGCTGGCTGCATAAAGACAGCAGGCGAGTGAAACGTGTCTGGCAGCCTTTGGGTCCTGCAGGCCAAGGTGTTCTCCCTCTCTCAGAGAAACCCAGCTAATTACATGTCGCTGACAGCGCAGTCGATAGGACCCCTGATGCTGCGGTTTCGTATCCCTTGGAAACGGCGCTCTCTCGGCAGAGAGAGAATGGTATGCTCGGCAGTATTCAGAAGCCCCTAAAAATACCCCCCACCCCCCCACAGAGAACCCACCGAATCTAATGAAAGCTCGCCACGTTCTAAGCTACTCTGACAGTGGGGGTTGGGGCGGGGGTTGGGGGGAGGGGGTGGGGGTGTGTGGGTGGGTGATGGCGGGTTGTGGGGGGATGGGGGATGGGGGATTGGCGTTCTGTTCCTGCTGTACTGACCTCGGAGTGCACCCACCGCAGCCGCGGAGCCAGATTAGATAATTATCTCTAATGATTACCGTCCGTGATGAGGTTAGACACTGAAGAGGCAGCAGCAAATTGATACAGAGGGGGAGGGCACGCGCTGGAGGTCAGACACCGTGAGATTAAACACTGAGAGAGACGGGAAACGTGCACCGTGCGGAGCGATGTCATCGGAAGCGCCCCGCCACCCGCACCGCCGAGCTGTGGGATCATTTCACTCACGAACCGGGACGGCCGTCAGCGCGTTTCAGCGGCTGTCCCGCCGGGGAGGGGGGACACGGCCAGGCCACGCCCTCACACCTCCCTCCCTCATCTGCAGGGCGTGTCACATTACTTTTGAATGGTAAACAGGCTGAAAACACTCATCGTACCAGTCCAGTCCAGTCCAGTCCAGTCTGGTCCAGCACAGCCCGGCTCAGGCTGACTCCCTTTGCTATTGTCACCTGTGTAATTCCTCAGCCAGCTTGCACCAGCACAGGTACACTGAATGCTCTGACACTGCAGGTACATACTGTACAGCCTGCATGTTCTGCCGTCGTTTTTGCGATGTGGGTGTTATCTCAATGCTTATAAATGATTTTTAAATTAGGTCACAATCGGTCTTCTAAAAATGCACAGTAACTCCACTGTGTGTTTTTAAGCACTCCCACACACTGTTATGCCAGTCTTGGACTCTCGGTGCTGTACACTCAAGGCTTTGGAATGCTGTATCCACAGGAATGAGTTACCTGACAGCTTTCACCTGGCTACCTGTCAGTGCCGCTTTCTTCTCTCTCAGACTGTCCCACGGCAGCAGTGCAGTAGACTACCTCAGCTCTTGTGGTCTGTATTTCCACACTAAAGGAATGAAGCTTACACAATGAATACAGCTCTTCTTTTGTGGGTTTTGACTCTGCAGCATATGTTTAAAATGTCCTACCACATTTTGCTCTAATTTGGAATTAAGAAAATAAACCCAGATGATCAAATTAAGCCAGTGGGGGTGTTTGCTTTCTTTTACTATTAGTTAAAAGTGAAAAAAACAAGCTCTGCATGTAATGTACAGAGAGGACAGATGTGCGGAAGGAGAGGAGGCAACCAGAGACTGAGTCCAGGAAGCTGATAGCATCACTGTGTTCTCCTCTCAGTAGAATGTTCCGTGCCTCCTGCATAGCTGTGTTCTCCTCTCAGTAGAATGTTCTGCACCTCCTGCATGGCTGTGCTCTCCTCTCAGTAGAATGTTCTGCGCCTCATGCATCGCTGTGTTCTCCTCTCAGGGCCTCCTGCATCGCTGTGTTCTCTCAGTAGACTGTTCCGTGCCTCCTGCATGGCTGTGTTCTCCTCTCAGTAGAATGTTCTGCACCTCCTGCATGGCTGTGCTCTCCTCTCAGTAGAATGTTCTGTGCCTCCTGCATGGCTGTGTTCTATCAGTAGAATGTTCTGCGCCTCCTGCATGGCTGTGTTCTCCTCTCAGGGCCTCCTGCATCGCTGTGTTCTCCTCTCAGTAGAATGTTCTGCGCCTCCTGCATGGCTGTGTTCTCCTCTCAGGGCCTCCTGCATCGCTGTGTTCTCCTCTCAGTAGAATGTTCTGGGCCTCCTGCATCGCTGTGTTCTCCTCTCAGTAGAATGTTCCGGGCCTCCTGCATTAGAGAGCACTGCACGGGCTCTCCCTCTCCTGATGGCCGCTCGGTATGCAGGCCGACTGGTGTCACACGCAGGAACGCAGCGCGACCCAGAGAGGATTAGCGTTAGCGCTGTGCTTTGATGATTAATACGATGCTCTCAACCGTCAGCACACGCTGCGTCGATCGATCAAACGGACAGCGGGTCTCTGCAGCGGTCAGGGCGGGGGACGCCAGATCTGACAGTTTCAGGGTTCAAATCCCCCGATGAGGTCACTGCTGTTGTATCTTCTGAGCCTTTGAATTTGCTCCCATAACGACAGATGAGAGTGCGGTGGAGGCAGCTGAGCTCTCTGGACGTGCCACAACAATGCTCCGCTCTGACGGGCAGGGCCACTTTGTCCTTTGCTTTATCTTTCTGAGAATTGGCCGCAACATTTGTCTACTGGATTACATTTCTTTATTTAATGTCAAATCAGTATGAAGGTAAGAATGTTGGTTTGTTGTGTTTACTTTTTCTTATTTTACATTGTTATCACTATTCGATTTTATTATTGTATCAATCATATTCATTTTGTTAAAACAATATTCTTGTTTTGACTTTCATTGTGGAAAACTGCCCTGCAGTTTTGTGTTTGTGTATTATACACACATATATACATATATATATATAATGAGTAGAAGAAGACTTCACCATCATGAATGGTAAGGTGTCTCCACCAAAGACATTATCAAATTGAATGTTTCATTCATGAGAATTTATGATCTTTACCTCACTCACTGCAGTCTCATAACACAGCCAGTCACACACCTCATACACCCACACCGGAGGGCGTCACACTCCTTGTGTGTCACGTGACTGACCGGTCGCTGTGTTAGCGTGTGACTGTAGCAGAATGAGGCGGAGCTGCATGCTCTCGGTTCCCGTGGAGACCATCAGAGGCAGTGGGTCACATGCCAGAGGACAGCACGGGGAGCATGACCCCTGACCTTTCTACATGGGAAATTAATGTCAGTTTCATCAGCTACTATCGACGTTGGATTCAATTAGCGATTAAAAAATTAGCCTCAAGCAGTGATATTATCAGAATCTGGAGCTGCTCAGTCAGTGGGGTATAGTGTGGTTGTCATGGTGATGTGCGTCCGTAACCCTGGTTGGAAGGACAGGCCACACCGGCTTCTGTAAGCACTGCAATCTTATAAAGGGAAGTTGTGAGGGCAGTCTTCATATAAAGGGAGTTTGAAAGGACTGATTTCCTATAAAGGAAGGAACACACACCATAAAGGGCAGAGTGTGAAGTCTCAGTGGTCAGAGGTACCCCCAGTCCAGCAGGACTGTAATCCTCCAGGTTCTCTGGCTCTCTGTAAACTGCTGTTTCCCAGGCCTGGAGAGGGAGGCTAAATTGGGTCAATATAGACAGTTATTGTTTGAATCAGTGTGATTAAGCATCAGGCTGGAACAGATGTCTGCAGACACCAAGGTCTTCCGGGACCAGGAAACAGCCTGCGGGTTTACGCCTGTCTGCCACTTGCGACCTGTTCCTCATGTCCAAATCCAGGGAAGGACTGCTCTGCTTCCTGTTCGATCTACATACTTAACCTGAGCTGCAGCTGTGTGTTACTACGCTCTCACTCCTGATTATAGTTTATTAGGATGCCTTTATTAGGATCAGCTGAGCAAATGCAGCAGGTATTTTCCCTGGGGTCTACACAAAACACAGATTACATCACACATAACAGACAAAGCAACAGCTTGAATAACAGTAACAGAAAAGACAAACCTACTAAAGTCAGAACTACTGAACTACCAAAAAAAATGAAATGAAAAATAACAAATACACATAACTAAGAAAACATTGCATTACATTATGTCATTTAGCAGATGCTGTTACCCAGAGCGACTTTCAAATAAGTGCATCACAATACTAAATAAATAAGAAAATAACACTGATTATGTACAATGCATATTCAAGTAACTGTGATGTTAGATGGGGGAGGTATTACGCAATAAAACTACAAATCAAAAATTTACACATACGTGAACAGATTGCAGTCATTGTTTCATTCAGACACACAGCACTGGCAGGTCTGTCAGTCTGTAAACTGCACTCTTATGCAAAAGAGTGATTCACTGCTACCTTCCTACATACAGACCAGGTTAGAAGCCAAAAGCTCCAAACCTGGGCTTCTAAAGGTGCACCTGGACATCTCTGCTGACAGGCGTCAGGACTTTGGTGGGGGAGGGGGGGCAATGACACATTCTGTATCGCTGATGATCTGTCGTAATCCTTGGCTTCTTTGCTGCCATAATTTAACAGGACAGCCATACAGGAGAGGGAAAGTCAAGGGAGGCAAGGATCCATCAGGAAACAAAAACAATCTTTTTTTTTTTACCATTTCCACTGCTACATTTGCTGCCCCACCCACACACTCTCTTTCTGTTCCTGCAGCTGGAGGCTTTAGTCCATTTCGGGGCGCACCCCGCACCTGGTCATTTGTCACTTGGCGCGGTGCTCGGCCTAATGGCATGGTCTCATGCCAGCACCCTGCAGCTGGCAAAGTGCTGCTCAGCAACCCACGATGGGCCCAATGCGTTATCCTGCCTGACAGCCCTAATACCTTTCATTACCCCCGGGACTCGGGCAGAGAGCACCATTCACACCACCATAAAAGACCTGACGGATCCCGCGCAAAGTGCATCACAGTCCGTTAATTTATCGGCGAGCTGAGACCTTTAGGGCATCTCTGTAGATGTCAGATCAAGCCCTGTCAATCAAATTGCCGCAGAAACAAGAGACGTGTTCGCCCTGGGGCAGTCTCGGCTGTGCCGGAGCTTTCTCCGGCGATGCTGGCGTGGTGAGACCGGGCGCGGATCGGCGTGGGACGGGGAGTCCATTTGTTCTGATTATTGGATTTTCAGATATGATTTAATCCAGAGACATGCCGCTTTTTTCTGAGGGTCTGCAATGTCTAAGGCTACGCACAGCCACATTCATCTGCGTTACAGGACAAGGTCACACGTCTATAGGCCTGGATCTCTCACACTCTCCCTGTCGACAGCGGATTTGCTGTAATGTTCTCTGTTGCATGGAGGACAGCCGCCTCATACCCTGTGTCACCCTGGCTGAGAGGGTGTTGTTCTCCAGCTTCACCAAAAAAACAGCCCTTAGGGACAGGGCAGAGAGGTAACTGCAGACACGCACAATATCCTCTGTCTGAAATCAGAGCCAGCATGTCCTTGTTTCCCTCAGCAAGGGAACAGAATGTGCCAGCATAACAAAGCCGCTGATTATGCTCAGCAGATACATCACACCAACACCATTCAGATCATCTAACGTGAAAGCAAAAGACACTTCTTCTGTGGGTTTTGCCACATCGTATACTACAAATAACTGTGTCCATTTCCTCCACACACACACACACACACACACACACACACACACACACACACACACACACACACACACATTCAAGACATTCATGCAATTCCCCAGAGAGACCTCAGTACTGAAAGGGCTGGTTAGTGTAATTTCTAAATGCAGACTCTCTGCCACACTAATGAAAGGGACCGAGCTTTCAGTCTTTCTGCTGTTCATCATATAACTGTTTCCATGCAATTCTACTGAGGTGTGTGGAGGGTGCCCCCCCCACACCCCCCATCACACTGTGAAAAGATGCCACCCTAATTATGTGAATAAAAAGGAAGAGATATCAAATAACAGTTCCTCAGATAACAATGCGAATGCTTGTGTGCAATCTGATCTAACAATGGCTGCCTGGATTTCCCTGTAGGTGTGAGGCGCTGCTTGGCTCTTGCTTGGTTCCACCTCAGTTAGCGCTCAGTTAGCTCTTAGTTAGCGCTCAGTTAGCGCTCAGTTGGTCCTGCATGCTCGTGATGATGTGAGGGTGGGGGGGTGGATTCTGAAAATACAGCAGCTGTGGTGGGGGAAGGGGGTGTTTGCTCACCTGAGCGGCTCTGAGATGTAAGGTCATCGATCGAAACGTGCCGTTTTTACGGTGCGCAGCGCTTGACTAACTCACACACGTATGTGATTGTGAGGCGATGCGGCTGCAGTGTAGGGGAACGCCAGCAGAGCCCCTGGACGTGAGGCGCAGACTCCCGACAGGTTTGCGCCGCTCTTTGTGCCGGCGTGTTCCTCGGCTGCGGTCGCTTAGGGAGAGGCCCCGTCAGAGAAAGCAGCTCAATCTACTGAGGGAGTTCATCTCAAAGCATGAACAGGCTGTCCCAAGCAGGCTGTAGCTGACATGAAACGCTCACGGCCAAGGCACTGTGGCCTCCTGTCGCAGGTAACGGCTTAAAGAGCCGCACAGCTGCAGTGAGGTGAGAAACACACACAGCCGCCCAACCCCCCCCCTTCCCACCCCCAACCCCCCGGCACCCTCAATAAACCTGTTCCCAAATCCTGTTAGCCCGGAGCCCTCCAGACAGGAGCTATCCAATCAGTCCCCTGCCGCGTCTGCTAAAATAATAATGATCCCAAAAATATATATCATAATAACAAAAAAGAGAAAGAGAAAGACTCAGGCCCTGGCGTGCTGGAGATAACAGCGTGGAATCATCAGCCAGTCTGTTTTCAAATCACAGCCGCCATTAAAAATTAAACTCCTCCCCTCTCTCTCACTGGGAGAGGAGAGAGGCCTGGGGGATCGGCATCTAACGCAGTGAAAGTAATGAAGAAGAGATCCCTGCTGAGCCCCACCGTGCGTGTCTGTGCCTGCCTGACCCCCACGGGGGGTTGGGGGTGTGAGGGTACAGAGGCTTAGCTGACACACGGGGGCAGAGGGTACCACATGGGGAGGGGCGTGCCCCCCCAGAGAACACAGGCTGCATCCACACCAACACACAAATGCTCCAGCAGAAGCAGAGCCTCTGTGGCCAGGCAGCCATGCTGGGCGGGGTCAGTCATGCTGGGCGGGGTCAGTCATGCTGGGCGGAGTCAGTCATGCTGGGCGGGGTCAGTCATGCTGGGCGGGGTCAGTCATGCTGGGCGGGGTCAGTAATGCGTGAGCCGTGATGCAGGACAGCTGTCTCGCTCAGTGGAGCGTACGTGCTGCAGACGGGATGCACATTCATGCAGGACACCCCCACGCATCCTGCATGCAGAGCTGTTTGCTATCGACACAGGGCCCAGCCGGTACGCTGTTCTGGGGTATGTGGGGAACACCTCACTCACTGCAGTGATGGGGTCAGTGCTTCACTGATAGGCTGCCCTTTCATGTACCTTTGCTTTCTTGAGGGAGGGACTTAAACATGAACATAAAAAGAAGATGAAAAGATAAAACAGTAATTGAAGTTGAAGATTTGGGAGGGGAATTCACAGACTATCCTTACCCAATTAACTACACCTACACAAAACACGACTATAAAAATCTCTCTCGTCACTTCCTTTCCGCATCAGCTGTTCACAGCATCCCTCCTCCACCCCATCTCTTCCTTTCTCTTCCTTGTTTATAATGTTCACACAGGGGTCAACAACCTCGGCCCACCTGCATGTGTGATGCCTTAGTCTCCAAGCCAAATAAAACACCACAATAACCAGAACAAACACTACTTCCACATTTTGATTGTATGGAAGTTCATATCTGCTGAACTATAATTATACTTTGTATTAACACAGTGCGGTGCCAATGCAGTGCAACAGAAAACGGAATAAACAAGGTAAGCCAGGTAAAAATAAGGTGTATAAGAGGAAATAAAAAGGCAAAGAAAGAGGAAGAAGGACACCTGGGCTAAGCAAGGTAAATCAGCAAAAATCAGGTCAAAGGTAAAAGCGTGTGACTGTTGCCCCGCTGTGGAGTGAGCAGACCCTTCAGGGGATCCAGGAGGCAGAAATCAGACCCTCGTAACTGCGAGCCCTGTCGTTGCAGATATCTTTGTCAGGCTGACGTGAGGACTGACGGTCTCGCTGAGGACCATAAAGCGAAACCTGCCTGGTAACACCTGGGCAGCCAATCAGATGCCAGGACACTCTCACTGTCTACATTCTTCACCGCCACAGTTTGCCCTTCAGCCTATCAGCAGTTCAATCAATCTGTTAGCTATTTAACCAATTGTTTCATCCACCAATCAATCAGTTCCTTAATGAATCCATCATCAATGATATGTATTTTTGTTGCATTCACAATGGAATATTTGGAAGGCCGAGCAAAGTTTTTTGTTACATCAATATTATATACTTTAAATACATTATACTTTTCAGATATGCAAATTTGTACCCTATTGTTTTAATATAAGAACACACAGAGAACAATTTCTAACAGGAAGTTTAGGTCTCCCAAATTTGTTTATTTCTGGTCTGCACCAACTGCCTGGCAAGCATACAGTTACAAGAGCTCTACAGTCCTGAGGAGACCTGTGTCCACTTCCTGCACTGTATCAAATTTACTTCCATCAGTCACCTGTCATAATTTAAATCCAAATGTTCCTTCTACACCTGGCTTTCACCTGCTTGGCACATTCCATCGCAGAGTCCCACGATTCCAGCGTTCTCTGGGTGTGTGGGCACAGCCTGAGGAAGCAGCAAAACTGCAAAACAAATTTGAAATGAACCCCGGATCTGAGCCCCGCTGTAATAAGCATGCCACTATCACTTTGCCTCTCGGTAATCTGTGTGAAATAATGAGACAACACAAGGGCGCTGAGTTCACAATATGCAATTAACCCGGCCCCGGAATCTGAAGTGGAGAAAATCAGTCGGGACAACAGAGGCCCGCTCTGACAGGTGCTGAAGGTGACGGCCTCATTGGAGCATGGCTTCAGGACGTAACGAATCGATGAACCGTCCCCCGTCCCGCCTTCCACAGCCTGGCACCCCATTCATTTGTGTTGATGCAGATCTGACAGCCTGAAGCAGGGAACAGCAACTGCAACAAAACACTGACAGGTTTTATAATTTGTTGTGAAGTTCTGTTCTAATGCCGGGTGCTTATCTCAGATCTTAAAGCGCAAGGTCTAACACAAACACGAAAGGGAATTTCCATAATGAAAACTTAGCAGATCGCCAACAGACAAGAGATGAATCGGGATTGAAACGTGGCTCCCAGCGAGAGAGTATCAGTCGTCCATCTGTTGGGTGAGATTGCTGTGCTGCCAGTAGGAGTCAGATGAACAGAAAGCTGCTGTCTGATAGATATGCACCGAGTGTGCTGGCCTCAGACTGGAGCTCTGCTCTCCGGCTGTAATGGCTTCTGTGTTCACCGTGCACTGAACCCAATGCAGAGCCAGAGCCAAGAAAAACATGCTTTACACACCATCCCATCATCTAGAACAAAACAAAGGAAGGAGTATATACACACACAAGGACACACACACACACACACACACACAAGGACGCACACACGCACACACCTGCACTCACACGCAGTAGACAAACAGACACACGCACGCACACACACACACACACACACACACTCACAAACACGCACAGACCTAAACAAGAGATTGTGGACTTAGAATGTGTCTCTGCACCATTGCAGTTCAAATGGCTCTGCCTGACTGTACTCTAAGTGCAGTAATGAGACTCAGTTTACCTGTGGTTACACATCATTAATACCTCCATCCCCACCACCAGGGTCACCACGCCCAACTCATCAGACTCACAGGAAATGGATCATACACATACCGTCATCTCTGTGCCTGCAAGGAATTATGGGTTATTCCTGTGTTCTTGTAAAGAACCAGAGCCAGAGGGCTACACTTTAAATTCAGATTGCAGTCCTCTTAATGTGGAATCATTCTGACAGCTGAATAGACATTTGCACAAATTGGATAAAAAGTGAGAATGTGTTGTTTTGATTGCCTGTTCATGTCAGGGGAGTCTGAGAGCTCCTGGATCCATAAAATTGCTCTTTGGAACAATGACCTCATCAGAATTAAATCACCTGAATATACCCGCTCAAAAAATCTGCCATTATTAGGAGCTGAGAGCTGTCCGGTCATATATGCATCATTGAAAATCAAGATTTGGTTCCCTGATTTGGGAGTGGTTTTGAGTTTATGCAGTTGATTTTCTCTCTTTCTGCCTCTCTCTTTCTCTCTCTCCCTCTCTCTCCTTTCTCCAAGGGTCCTGATTAATGCATGGTGAAGTAAGGAGAGACCCAAAATAAACACAGGGAAACAGAGTCACACAGAGTTCACCCTGAGCTGACAGTCCATGTCCTGCTGCCATGTGCATCATAAGCCCCTTCTCCTAAGCCTGCAATCTTCGAAGGTCTGTGATTGTTTCTTCCTCACCTCTACCTGTTCACCCCTCAATCCGAAAATCACACACCTCATCTTAACATCCGCACTCAGTACACTGCATCATGTCGAATCACTGTGGATGCTGGAAAAGTTTATTTGGAATCAAAATCTCTTCTGTTTAAAACTCGGCCTGTCTGACACAGCCTCTGAACAGATAATGGAATATGGCAAGGTGTGGGAGCTCACCAGAGAGACGTGTCTCTCATACAACACCTCTGTGAAAAGACACACGAGAGAGCCACTGCTCCTGTATTACAGCACACACAGAGACAACATCACTTCCTTTAGATTAAAATGAATAGGTAGATGTAAGAATTGTCACTAAGCAACCTGATCTCAGGTAGCAAAGAGTCCCAGAGTTGGATAAGCCTGCTCCCGATTCATTAATAGTTATTGCAAAAGATCCCATGATTCACCTCTGCTTCCTGTTTCTGCTGGAGTTGCACATGCTCCTCTGATTGCTTATTACCTCATTTCTGCCTTTTTCTCTTTACCAGAAGCCTCCATTTGCCCAGAATGCAATCTGTGGCATGGCATAGTTTCCAGCCCTCCAGCTGAACACAACTTAATATGCTTGATGGGTTTTTAAATTTTTCTGTAACATTAAGAATGAGTTTGTGAAACCTCATATTTACATTAGATATGACAATCCTATATTTCAGACCCCTATGTTTGAATCATTTGAATCAACTCTGAATTGCTCTGGCCTGTTCTGGTAACTCTTCAATTACTATTCACAATACGCAATAAACAAGCCCTGATCCTTAGTCAAATAACTGCTCAATAGAAATCATTGAAACCAGTGTTTTTCCTGTCCATCAGGATAATGTGGGACAATCCAATACTCTCTGCCCAGGTGGAGGAATGTGTTGGTATCTGAGCAGGAAACAAACACTTAATCAATTTCCAGGGATCTCTGTCTCCCTGTCATGGGGTCTGGGGTTTTCTCTGGCACCGGAGGCATCTGCCTTTGCATGAATTCAGAAATTCAGGTCAATTCAGAAATGATTGACACACTTTTTACACGGGCATCAAACGGGAAAAAATCCAATCGTGGTGTGTGATGATACACACAGGGGAAATTTGGGACAATGTTGATCAATGAGTGCCGGAGCCGGGGGAGAGGCTGGGGGAGACAAACCCATCATGGAGTCCCAGATCTGGAGTGCAGGCCTGAGTCTGTTACTGTCCACAAGCAGGCTGTTAACTGATGCAGGAGTGCAAAATGCTGAATAAAACCCATATGGCAGCAGTACAGTGCACGCCATACGCACACAAAATAGGCCTACATAACAACAGTAATAAGAGTTACTGCGCTCCATTTATGAGAATTACTAAAATTTGAATCAACCACGTGTAGTGATCAAAAACACTTGAGTTGTTCCTTTATTAACATTGTTTAAACATTGCACCTGCAACCGTCACACAGTCCGGCTCGCTTACAGCTTGTGATACTTAAGTAAATTGGGGCAGAATAAGTAAAAAAAGGTTAGAATTTCATTACAGGGTATGTTGTGTTGTTATATCTTGAATGTATCTTGTGTTAATTCCAGTAGCACCTGCCACATGAAATATTCTGAGAAAGATAATCTAAAGGTCTGGATGCTGATCAAATGACAGCAAAAGCAAAGGAGTTTGTGGGAATGTGTGACCTACGCCATTTTCAGGCAATGCAAGGGAGGCTCTTGGTTCTTGTTCCCAGTTAACCCTCCTGGTTAAATCAAAGGTTTACTACTAATAAAAATACCCCTATAAAAATAAAACTTTACAATGCAATTAAACAGTATTTATTTCACCATGGACAGTATTAACATGTCAGGATTGTCATTTGTATTTGAATGTCATCACACTTACGTGATTATAGAATTATTTGAGTCAATGGGTCTAAGATCATGAAAGCAATGGAGGAGTACTTGGAGGGAGCCAATGAGAAAATGCCAACAGTTACAGATTGGTTGGCAGCTTCTTCCAGCAGCCATTTGGATGACTGAATCAGTACACTCATGGCAACAGCTTTGGGAATTCAAATCACCAGGGTGGCTGTGTCAGGTTAGCAAAACAAGAGCTGCTCATTTAACTTGGATGGATACACTTCTGTTCTCTTGTGCTGGAAGTCGCTCTGAATAATAGCATCTGTTAAATGAACATAATGTAATGCAAGAGTAAAAATAATCTTGCAGTATGAACTGCTAATGCAAATGTATATAAACTATGTTTATTGCTCTGGATACAAATATCTGTTAAGAACTTACATAAAGTTGAACAATAAGGCAGGCATAAAAAAGAGAAACAGGGTTTATGTCCCAGAAACAGAAGATGGCTTCTCTAGTTAGCCTGTCCACTGGAGACTCTTGCTCAGATTACATGGTGACGACTACTTTTTGTTATGTTTCAGGTTCCAAACAACATTTTCCTTATATTCCATGTTGACTCACAGTTATTTTGATACTGTGCCAAATTCTGTGTCGATGCATGGTCTTATTATGTATTTGTGTCTATGTGTTTGTGGATGGTTGTGTGCTTATTAAAATGAGCGCTGAAATATGAACACAATGCTCAGATATTGTAATGTTATCATCAAATCTACCAAAAACACAAAAAAAACCACTTGCATCATCTTACACATCCTGGTCGGAAAGCTGCCACAGCAGAAGTGTCTATTCTGTGGGTAACACAATGCGATGTGCCAGATAGCATACGGTGTCATCGCAACCCCAGGCACAGTCTGGATATTGAAGTGGCTGACATTAACTCCTGCAGGCTTCGGGCTTGCTGAAGTGGGGAAACCTATTCTAAAAAACGGCAAACTTAAGCAAAAAAGGAAGGGCGAATAGGGGGAGGAAACAAGCTCTTTTCTCCCCTCTCAGGCAGGAATTCAGAATCTGTCAGCTCTTATATTGTGCTATTACCACTCTGCACTAAATTATTCATCAGTGGGCATTGCAATATCCTTCTCTGTTTGTGGGAAACAGCTTCCCCTCCCCACAAAGACTTATTAGTTAAAGAAAGAGAGTTAAGACAAAATGTCAGGGATAAATAACACAGCAGGCCTCTGTTTCCTGGTCAGGCTCTGAAAAAATGAGTGAGACAGTTCCCAAGAAAACCCTGATGACACCTCCCACTGAGGTTAACTGAGGATGAGATGGTCTCCTGTGTGTCCCGGTGTCTGCTTCCTACAGAAAATCTTAAGAGAGAGGAGTGTGTATGTCCCGTTCTTTCTCCCTCTCCCTCACTCTCCCACTCCCTCACTCTTACTCTCCCCCTCTCTCTCTTACTCTCCTTCTCCCTCTCCCTCTCTCCCCCTCTCCCTCTCTCTCTCTCTCTCTCTCTCTCTCTCTCTCCCTCCCTCCCTCTCTGTCTGCCTGTCATTTCTTCTTCCTCATTTCTCTCTCCCTCTTTTACCGTCCTGATTGGCTCTACACGCTGCCTCCCTCCCGGGCTGGTGAGTCAGAGCGGCTCTAAGTGCTGTGGGCACTGGCAGCCGTTGCTGTAATTCTCTGCCTGAGGGGGGCAGCTATGCAGAGTGGGGCTTCGTTAGTATTCAAATGGCCAGCCTCCTGGGGAGTCCAGGTTGCTGTGAAAAGCAGTGTTGGTGAGCCAATAGGGGGCAGCCTTCTATCTGGGCTAAGTGGAAAACCAACTACCCCAGTGGGATGTGAGAAACGCCTTTTATGTTGTTAAACCAGGGTCCTAACTCACTGTGGCTGTTAAACATCACATGGCACTTACCGAAAAAACCCCGTAGCGGTTGGTGGCTTGTGTAGTTTTTAAGGAGCTGAGCTTGTAACCTAAGGACTGCGAGTTCAGCTGCAGCTTGAGGTGGAAGTGTTGGCACTGCAGTTGCATCCTGGAGCACGGTACTTAACCCGAATGGCTTCAGTAAATACCCAGCAGTAATAAAGACAGAGTGTGGAGAAGCAGCCTCTGTCAGCTGGCTGAGGGAAGCAGCTATAGGCAAACATATAATGCAATGAAAGGGTTGGGCATTCACCCCCATGCCCCCCCCATGTTGACTACTCAGTCCCTGGTATTCAGTGCCAACCTTTTCACAACCAGTTTGTCACTGAACAATAGAACTGTAATTGTAAACAGGAAACCAGTTCTCAGCTGACTTACCTGGTTAGATAATACTTACGTAAGACATAAATCCAGGTTATGAGTAATATCTCAGTCCCTGTGGTGAAGGTATTCTGCTGCTTGCAAGTCTACCGGTCTCAGCCACACAAATGCCACAGCCAGGGACGCCGTGAAACTTGAACAATGACGCTCACAAATCCTCCCTCCGGAGGTTGACTCACTGAAAGAATAAGCCATGCTTTTCAGCCGGCTGAAGAATGAACTCCTCACTATACACAAACTGCACAATGACGCGAACAAGTGGTCTTTTTCTGCATGGTACAGAGTGTCTTTAAATGATCTACACTACAGATGGAAAAAAAGAGTTTTTTTTTTTTTTTTTTTGAACAGGAGTTTGCATTTCACTTTTCTGAAAAGGATGATGTGATTCGTTAACTGGAGGAGGAGGATCAGGGTCTAGGCTTGCAGAATTTGGTTTTAAATGCATAATTGTGCACTTATCTCAATTATACATATCACATTTTAATAACTGAGAACGGTCTTACTTCTTGCTCAAGCTAACATTTCAGGTCATAGGCATAAAAAATAATAGCACATGAATAGTTTCCCAAACCCTGTGACTATCAGATCAGATATGACAATGAAACCAACATTAAAGATTTAACCAATTCATTACTAAGCAATTACTGTGTAATAAATTTGTTATTAAGCTTAATTTGTTCTGAATCTTTGACAGTTAGGGTAGCAAGGCCTACGTTAAATTTTCATTACCAGTTTTCTTTAACGCAGATACCATTAGGGCTCATTTTCATTGTAGTATCTGGAAAGCTCATTGATATGTGTACATTTACATTTATTTTACATTAATCTGGCAGATGCTCTTACCCAGAGTGACTAGTAAGTAATGTATGAAAATGCATGTTTGAAACAGAATTGTGAATGGGTTTATGAGGGTTGTGGTCAATGGTGGGGGTTTCAGTGGGTTTCATTTACCAACTCTGAGCCCTAAGAACACAGCCTATATTCCTACCTTCAGTTATAATTGATAATAATATATATTGTGAAACGACAGTATAATCACTTCACTAGGTTAAGATGATTTTTTTCCTCACAAAGCAACTTCAGGACCTCTTGACCCAAATTGTCCTTTTAATTCATATCATGACTTTGGATGGAAGATGTCAAATTGTGTGTGTTAAACTGACTTATTAGGGTTTTATCTGAGCTAAAATCAAACCCAGAAAATAAGAACCTGTGGGCATAATTGGAATTAACCCTCCTTTGGTTTTCCCTTGTAGCTTTCACGTACTATTGTGTTTGTCTATATTTATCCAAATATTTTCCCAGCACAGAAAGTTAGTGTGACTGATTTTCTTGCCTCTGCCAAAAATCAAAACACATTTTCTGCCTTGACTTTTTCTCTTCTCCATTTGGCGCTGACGAGGGAGGCTTGCATTAAGATCAAACGAGGACATATCATCTTTCATGGGTGCTGTCAAGAACAAACCCCACCTTCCATAAAGTTATCTACTAACTTAATTATGTTTGGGACTTGTTTTCTGCTCTGAAAAGATAAAACTTTATGAATTGGCAGCCAGGGCTTTGGGCTTACTTTCATACCCAAGTTTATATATAAAAAACCTGCCCCTTGTGCTGCAGGACAAATTACACACATTTCACACATACTCAGAGAGCTCAGCGAACAGATTAATTATTGACCACCAGAAGTTTCTGTTAGCACCTGATAATAACTCATACTTTCTGAACAGCTGGTTCCAAAAGTTTGATTTTGAAACTTTTGTCCCTGTGAGTCAATACGATAATCAATCACCCATAAAAGCAACAGCAAAGTCTGAAATGTATGAAAGAACAGAGTAGGGGTATTGAAGCAACACCCTTTCTCAGGTGCCTTTGGTCAAAGATGTGTTTTGTAGTTATTTGGGATAAGAATAATCAATGTTATCTTAAGTCATCCTCTGCTTTCAGAGGGATGCATGTATATATATATGCATGCTTCAATACATCAATAATTTCAACTTCTTTAGCTGTTTATAAGGAAACAGCAAACATTGATAGTCACAAGGCAGGACTGTAAACCAGGAATTCTTTGGTTCAAGACTCAGTTAAGTTACAGCTGTTGAATGCTTGATAAAAATATTGCACATTCAGCTCAAGTAAAACAATGAGATAGATGCAGTGGTGTTCAGTTGTATTGAGACACATATAAACTGCAGGACCATTGCTAGGCATATATATGCACATGCATGTGTCTCACATCTCTGTGTCCTACTCCTTAACCAGACAGAACATTTATGACAACATAGTTTTTATGTGAGGCAGACTCACATTTTAATATTCCTTTAAATTCTACATACAGCAGCCAGCAGGGAATGGAAGGAGCTACATATTTTCCCGAAGGAAAAGGCACCCAGTCACATGACTGCTCAGAGAGGCAATGCCGTGAGAAGCCTCCTGCACAGTGATATAGAGCATACTGTAAAACCGGGTACTGTGTAATGTTACCTCTCCGTTAAAGTATCCGTCACGCCGCGTCTCTTATGAGTGCCAGAAATCATGTCATTGTAATTTAAAACATGATTTCAAAAGCTGGTCTGCATTACGAGCTGGGAGATTGGGGGACCACTAGAGAGGGAGCTAATCTCTCATGCAGGAATACACAGTCTCCTGAAGGTCCTCTCAAACAGGATGAAGAAGAGCTGGTTAGCAATGGTGATGGTGATGACCAAGCTACCATATTACCTGTACCTTGTTACCTGATTTATTTTTACCTAGAAAAATGGCATGGATAACATTAGCCTCTGTAACTAGATCAACTTGATACTGCTAATTAGCTAACTTTAGCCATTATTTTGCTGTATTAATGAGGAGATTCCCATGGGGATATACTATAAAAGCCTGTCTCCAATAACAGAGTCTAATAAGCACTTGTAGCTGCAGTCTGAGAAAATAAATGCCTTGGGCAAATATATTTAGAGTAACCAACAAAAGACAGTAATTATTTCAATTATTATTGTTATTTTATTTTGCATCTCTTAACATCGGAATGACTATGTTTTAATTTATGATTTTTAACTCAAGAAACTCAGGATTGGATTGTACTGTGTGTTTAAGATACAGCGTGTACAAACATTTACTGCCAAAATACCCATTGGCGACAGAATTGTCCAATTCCTAGTAATTTCTCATTTCACTGGATAAGTCATTTCCAATGTCTACTCCATCCATAAACAGTAAATATTTTGTCCTGGACTTAATTCCATCATGTAGACAGCCTTAATGAGAGTCTCCAAGCAGCTCTGTAGTGCTCTCCAGCCAGCGACATGTTAATCTACTGATTTGCTAAGACAGGTCCTGGTGCATCAGAGTAATAAGGAGGCAACAAAAGGTATGCAAATGAACTCTGCTAAACAGCCGGCGCAGACGAGATCAACCACGACACCAGTGCTGCGTGCGTTAACCTCTGACCCCCCGCCTGGGGGCGGGCCTGACCCCACAGCACCCCCTGCTGTCTGCTGTCATAGAAGATTAAGAGATTAGGTAACGGGCGCGATTCCCATCGGATTCACCATTCTGGAGGCCGGAGCATCTCGGAGCTTTGCATCGGTTCACCTGTTATTTGCCTGGCGAACAGAGAGAAGCGTTCTGCATTGCTTACATCTGACATCCTGCACCAATGCGGTGTGACGGACAGCTGGGGTTTTACCAGTGCAATTCAGGATAAGGGTCCGACAGAAGCGCCCAGCCCCGGATTCAAACCCTCAACCATCTGCCTGGCTCTGCACACTTAGCACAGCTCCCTGCTAAAGCCATCTGCAGCTGTGGCTGCATCAGGAAGGAGCTCTTCTCCTGGCCACTTTTCAGCGGATCTGTGGGGCTGAAGATTCTTTTTATAGCACGGAGTGTTTGTGTGTTACACACCCTGTAACCAAGGAGGGACACCCAATCACAGGTTCAGCACATCTGTTAAGCTAAAGATTGTCTTTTCAGCAGAGAGCCTTTGTACGTCACACACCCCGTAACCAAGGAAAAAAAAACTGAATCACAGTTTCAGTAGATTTGTTAAGCAAAAGATTTTTTCTTTAACACACAATGCGTATGCGTTATGCTGCCAGTAACCAGTGAGGCACACTGAATCGTAGGTTTGTATAGCAGCTGACAGTCTGATGTAGAGGTGTCCTTCGCAGACAGCGAGGAAAAACCGACTGAAAGAATCATTAGCCTGTCTCTGGCAATGCTGCTCGGCAGTGCATATCTCAGAGCCTTTGATGTTCAAAGCGGAGCTCTCACAAAGAGCAGGCAGTGGGCACTGGTGCTGAGTTAGAGGGCAAACAGGTGTGTGAACCTGGGGGAGGGGGGGCAGCTGGGGGAGGGGGGGTAGCTCACCCTGGAACAGTCTCTGCGTGCGCCAGGTTTTTACATCGGCTGCATTTACATTTCCACCCTGACATTTCTGCACGTGTAAGGGGGCCGTGATGAGATGTGGCAGCCGATAGAGGCTGCTTTGGGAAGCCAGACAGGGGCAGCGAGGGTGATGCATGACACGGAGCAACAGACAGATTAATACCTGCGCCTCCGGGGGCCCCGCCTGACCTTCACCAATCCATTTAACCAAACCTCATTTTTCAGCAGGATCTGAGGAATGATTGTGACGCTTTGTGTTTCGGATACAGAGCTGCACCAGCGGTGGTGGGAGCTCTGGAAGCAGGTGGATGGGTTAGTATATGCTAAAGGGGTCATATTATGTGGCACTTTTTTGTATGTCAGTCGTGACCCTGCTCTGTGTTTAATGTTTACATCCTCCTGTAAATGTAAAAAAGTTATCATCACCAGACAGAGGTCAGAGGTCAGAGGTTAGAGGGCAGAGGCAGACATATAGAGGGACTGTGACTTCTCACAGTCTCTGGGGGACCATTCTGGGGAAGCACTTTCACTCCTATATTTACACAGTCTGCAATAACCAGGAGCCATGTGTGGAGTGTGTGCATGGGTACGTATGTATGCGACTGTTTGTTTGTATTTTTCTTCTGTTTGTACGTGTGTTTAGTACAGATTATGTGTGTATGCATTACTGAACAGATGGGTGTCTTTGTGTGCGTATGTGTGTGTGTTCTGTGCGTGTAGCCTTGTGTGCATTCTGTATGTGTGTGTGTGTGTGTGTGTGTGTGTGTGTGTGTGTGTGTGTGTGTGTGTGTGTATGTGTGTATGTGTATGTGTGTGTGTATTTGTGTGTGCTTAGGTGTGTGTGTGATGAGACACTGAAAGAATGAATAGGTGTGTTAATTTGCAGATATGTGCACAAGCTTGTTAGAATGAAGGGGTGTGTTGGTTAGTGGATGTGTGAATGAAGGGGTGTGTTTCTCAGTGGGTGCGTGAATGAAGGGGTGTGTTGCTGGGTGTGTGTGTGTGTGGGTTTGTGAGAATGAAAGGCTGTGTTCGTCAGCAGGTACGTGGTTTGACTGAAAGAGCCCCCGAGGAGGCGGGGCGTGGGGGAGGCAGGGGGAGGGGCTCCGCTGCTGTTTCTCCGTGAGGCACGTCGGGCTCTCCCGCTGCGCTCTGAGAGACAGCAGACAGACAGCGCCACGCCACAGAAACAGGAAGCCTCAGCGAGGGCATAAACAGAGCTGACGCGAGGCGGGAGACGGCCGCCGCTCCAACGCCTTCCACGTGCCGCCGAGTCTCTGATCTCAGCAAATCATCCCAGAGGCTGGAATCAGGAAATCAATACCCCGCAGAGAAGCCCTTCATGTGACGGCTCTCCTCTAAGATCTTCAATTTAAATGCCCGTTGTGAAAAGACAACCTTCTGCTGCCTATCTGAGAAACGGGTCTGCTCAGAGTGACGGGGGAGAGCTACAGACACCACTGCTGGCCAATTAGCGATAGAGGCAATTTCAGCCCCAGTGCAAACATGTTGCCGTGTTGCAGAGCCCCTACAGCTAATTTCATCCTTTAACTCTCAGATGGTTTCACAGGGAGATCAGCAGACCAGGCGATTGGCCAACTGCACGGTAAACTGGCTGGAAGAAGCCCTGGCAGTGCTATATTACAATAAGTGTGTTTAAGTGAGTTGTTCAGAGCATCTCATTTCAAACAGGTATACGACTCCAAAGAGACCGCATGCCAGCCACTGCTAACAGATGGAGCAGCGCATAAAGAATTCTTAATGAGCTCCAATTACTGCTGGAGAGAGTCCACAAGCCTGGCCTCGGAATTGCTCAGTGGGAAAGCCTCCCTGATGCTCTCACTCTCACTGGCTGCCTCCTCATTGGCTGGGGAACCATGATGGAGATGGATCCTAGTCAGCTGCACTGCACTTCCTTGGTCATGCCAGTGTATAGCGTTGGTTCACTGTGGGTTTACTACTCCCATTTACTTTTGTTAAAGGTGCAATAGGCTTGGCCATATACTGTGAATAAGTATAGGTAGACAAAGTTGGTGTAGTACCTGTTATATTATGCATCAAATGTATTCAATTTATATAAAATTTATTGCAAGGGTACAAGGTTACTCTTCAACTTGATGATTAAGTTCCATTCATATCTATCTATTTACCTTTCTATCCAGTTTTTTTTTTGGGAGGGTGGGTTTAGCAGTTTAGCAGTTCTGATTGCATTGTGTACTAATGATCCTTTTAATGAGTGCTTTACCTTGTGGAGGCCGTGCAGAGGGGTTATGTCCACCATGGCATTTGCTTTGCATTTGCAAAGGTGATCAGAGCCCCGCCAATTCCACACGGCTTGTGCACGGCCCTCAGTATATCTCCCATTTTCACACTAACCCCTCCCCCCACCCTGCAACTGCTCTTATCTGATTAGTGAAATTAATAAACCTTCATTCATTCTGCTGCAGTTGGTCACTGCAAATTTGCAGCGTTTACATAACACTCTGCCGGCACTGACACAGTGCTACGGTGTTGCAGCAGCGCTCAGATAAAATCACGCATTAAGCAGGCACCTGGGGCTATACTGGGCACAAAAAAAGAAAAGAAACACAACAGCTTTATTAATCAGGTGCACCTACCTGGAAAATTTTCCCTTTCGAAAAAACATTTCAGCAGACACAAAGGCTATTATTAACCAGGTGAGTCTCGCTGGAGCATTCTATTTTGGAAATTTATTTTTGAAAATAAACCCCAGCAAAAAATGCTTTTTTTGGAATGTGCAAAACACTTATAAACTACCCATGTCCAGGCTTACCTAGACGTGCTGTATAGAAAAAAAACACGCTCTATTATTTTCTCTTATGGGCTGGCCAAGTGGCCTTTTGTCTGTCTACTTGTCCGTGTGCTCACCTTGCTGCGGGAGGTTCATGTGAAGAGCTTGCAATCACTCTCAGCTGCTCACCGAGGGATGCTGCATGGCGCTGTACAATTAGTTCAAAAACAATCCCTGCCGACCCCAAACATCCATCCTCTCTCCCCACACGCAGAGATAAATGCTATGGCGCCGAGGGGGAGCTCAGCGCGAACCCTTTGAAGATGATTTGCGGAGAGGAGAAGGGGTGCGTTCAGCGGCCCGGCCCAGCGGGGCCCGGGAGAGAAGGTGTGTTCAGTGCTGACAAGCTCCAGACAGGGGCGGCAATACTGGTACAGCGCAGAGAGCAAACACAACACAGCAGGTCTAGACTGGCACTAAACCCACATTCAGGAGGCTTAAACTGGCACTAAACCCACATTCAGGAGGCTTAAACTGGCACTGAACCCACATTCAGGAAGCTTAGACTGGCACTGAACCCACATTTAGGAGGCCTAGACTGGCACTGAACCCACGTTCAGGAGGCTTAAACTGGCACTGAACCCACATTCAGGAAGCTTAAACTGGCACTAAACCCACATTCAGGAGGCTTAAACTGGCACTAAACCCACATTCAGGAGGCTTAAACTGGCACTGAACCCACGTTCAGGAGGCTTAAACTGGCACTAAAGTTGCGTTCAGGAGGTTTAGACTGGCACAGAGCCCATGTGCAGGGGGCTTAGAGTGGCACTGAACGTGCGTTCAGGCAGCTTAGACTTGCACTAAATTTGCATTTAGACCAAATACAAATTCAATACAAATTCAAGCTCGTGTAAGAGCCAATGCATGACGTTCACAAAACGTTGCTGCAAGGTAGCATATGCATTATGCACTAGACTGGTGTATCAAAGGAAAAGAACATACAAACCCGAGTGAAATGCTCCCGCAATCATGAGCAGAGTACCGCTAGCGAATGCAGCCACTAGTGTAAACTCCCATCATCCCACTTAGACCACTCCAGTTAAATCAGAATTATTGCCATCAGAGAAGGACCAAAAAGGTAGAAAGAAATTAAACCAACAAATCAAAAGCAATACCCTGTGAAAAAAAGGTGTCTCGTTTGTAGTGGCCATCTTAATGACGGGGGAGCAGGCAGGAGACGGCTGCTTTCATGCGTGTCCAAATGGAATTAAATGAAACAGAATCATTAATTAGTTCTTTCAGCTACGGTGGAACTTCAGGTTAAAAGTCTTTTGATTTGCGCCCTTCCTTCGTTCTGCCTCTCTCTGTCTTGAGGAGCCCGGGGGAGCGGAGACCTTTTCTTGAGGAGAGAAAGAGTAAAGAGTAAAAATCACTTTGAATTAGCCGACGACACGGGCAGAGCCTCGCACAGCATGTAGCTTCCTGAAGCAAGAGTAGGCAGGTGCCATGCGAGGCCTTTCGGCCGGCAGAATTTAAAAATTAATTGCTTGTTAATTTTAATGCTATTTGCCATTTTAAATGTTAATTGCTTTTTCTCCTGAAAGGACTCTGTGGCATTATGCTGCATTTAATGCGCCCAACTGTGACACAACAAAAGGCCAACGTCGCCGCCTGGAAGAGACTTACAGTCAGAAGAAAATAGAAAGAAAAAAACACACAATAACGTTCAAATATTAGGATAACCGAACCGGTGGTGTTGGAATATCTTAAACACAATCATCAAATGATCAAATAGCAGATGGCTTAAATCAGATTAAAGGTGCAGAAAACCACCTGCCTCACCCCTCATGCCCACTGCCGACCCCCCCTCCACCCCCCCACCCCCGCAGTAACCACCCCCTCCTACAGTCACCCCACTGCCCCACCCCCCTGCAGGTCATGATGGGAGAGGGTGCAGAGGGTACACCCCCACAGACAGGGTCACCCTCACCCAGACACCCCACTCCCCAGACAGGGTGCAGACGGACAGGGTAACCCCAGACAGGGTTCACCCCAGTAAATGAGGTCATGATGGGAGAGGGTGCAGACAGAGAGATGGACAGGGTGCAGACAGACAGGGTGCACAGGGTGCAGATGGACAGGGTGCAGACAGACAGGGTGCAGACAGACAGACAGAGAGGGTGCAGATGGACAGGGTGCAGACAGACAGGGTGCAGACAGGACAGGGTGCAGACAGACAGGGTGCAGACAGACAGGGTGGACAGGGTGCAGACAGAGAGGGTGCATTATGGACAGTGCTTAGGTTTTTTTGCAGCGGGCGGTTGCTGCTGCTGAGGAAGGACAGAGACAGTGAGGGATGAGAGTGCCTTTCAGGGCATTTTCCGGCCAATTAGCAGATAGCCGGCGCAGTTCCCACCACACGGAGCGGCATCTAGCCCAGCGACAATGAGAGCTGCAAGCCAGGGATAATCACTACAGGCGCATCAGAGATGACTAATCCGGTCCCGGGAAGCGATAGGCTCATAACGTCAGGCCTGAAAGTGTATCTCACCATTAGCCTTGATTTATGCCTCTATATTCCCCCCGAAGGCTGGGACATCAGGCAGAGTCATCTGCATCGTTTAGGAATTCCTCAAATGAAGCATTGTGCAAGATGCGAAATGATAATGGGACTCTGTGTGAAGGTCCTGCATGAGGAGGTAATTGTAATTATTCATTAGTACTATAGAATACCTTTCCGGAATCCATGTCCTTTCGTAAAGCATTCATTAAAGATTAATAAGCTGAGCCTGATTGAAGGAGGACTCTGTGTTTAGAGTGTGCATTCAGACAGCAACCCGACAGTCAGGTACAGACATACACAGAGCACTGGAGCAGAGACAGGGAGCCTCATCTGCCCTTTAAACACCCGTGGCCTCATCTATCAAACCTTTCATGAATGTAATTTTCAAGGCCAGGACACTGGCAGGATTGTGGCTCCAGAGGGCAGTGCAGAGCACTTGTGGGTGTGGTGAGCTGAGGTCCTGAGTTTCAGAGGTGCCTGTCACTCAGTACCTGGTGTAGCAGGTGATTTGGGTTCCCATCTGATCAATGGCTCTAATTAATGAAGATCAGAGCAAGGATGAGGATCAGAGCACCAGGCAGAGGGTGGGCGGAGCTCCAGAGAGAGAGAGAGAGAGACAGACAGACAGAGAGGGAGGTCGAACTGTGGGGTGGGGAGAACTCCAGGTAGAAGAGAGGGGTCAAGCTGATCCTTCCTGATGCACTGCGGCCCCTGCAGCAGGAACAGCACGTCCTCCTCTTTCCCAGCAGCCCCTGGGCCGAGCACACAGCAGGGCCTGCAGCGGAGAGAGCTGCATGCTGGGATTGAAGCTGTTTTTCATTTAGAGAACAAAAAAAAATCTTTTGAATTTGGGAGGCTTTGTGAGACAGCATGAGGCAGGCAGCCTATAAGGGCGCAGCTGTGAATGAGCTCCATTGGCTCTTCTGCTGTAATAAGCAGCCATTGAGGTGTGGGTGACCTGCTCGTGGCTGACATTAAGTCACCATCATTGTACATTATTGATAGAGTCCTGCTGTGCACTGTGGTTCATTCAGGTCAGACTGAACCTGACGTGCTCTTTAAGCAATCATTTGTAGCTCCTAAACAGAGGTGATCTTGACAAATTCATCACTGGAGCCTTGATCAAATTCATCACAGGAGCAAATAAAGTTTAACAATGAGAAAAAGTCATTCAGCCCAGCTTGCCTCAATGTTCTGCAAATTGCCTAGAGTGTGTCTAGCACTGTGTATCTGGTACTACACATCTAACACTGTTCTGAACCTGGTCTTGACCACAGTGAAGGTCTCTGCCTCCTCTCTGAATCCTGGTAAGCTATCCCATGCATATATGACTCTGACTGAAAAAATTCCTTCCTTACTTGTGTGAAGTTCACCTTTCACTAATTTCCACATATATCATCTTATATCAAGACTAAAAAGAAATCTTGAGTCTCTCTTCATACAGTGGTTTATATGTCTGATGCCTGGAACCAGTCCTGCTCATCTCTATTCCTTTTCAAGGCACCTCTGATGTCCTCATCAAGGTCATTTATGCAAATAAGGAACAGAAGTTCCAACACTGTTCCCAGAAGGACTGCACTTCCCACAACTCTTTGCTCGGACGAAACCCCTCTCACTATTACTCTGTATTCTGTGCCAAAGGCAATTTTAATCCACTTTATCACAGCTCCATTAATTCTTATTGATATAAGCATGATAATGAGTCGCTCATGAGGTTCTTTGTCAAACGCTTTTTAAATAATTCACATATTTAATATCTTAAGTCCAACTTGAGTAAAAACATTTAGTAGCCTCTCATGATGCTACTTATGTTCAAGAACAATTCTAACCTCTTCCATCTGAAACATAACAAATACTCCATGAGATAAATATTAAACTCACCTGGAAACTTTATTTCCCTGGATCAAGGTGATCTCCTTTTTCAAGTATTATAATAAAACAGCCTTGTTTCCAATTGACAACACTTTCTCCAGTCCCAAGTGATTGTATTAAGACTTTTTAATGGTTCATAAATAATCTGTCCTCCTTCTTTATTTACTCTTGGGTATATGCCATCAAGGCCTGCTGACTTTTTTGTCTTTAATTTTTGTATTTTTTGTAATTCATAGTCCCTCACTCCAATGTTATTGAATGTTTCCTGAGAATCATACCTAACTGTATGTTATATATGTAGTCTATTCTCTGGTGAGGTTCACAACAAACTGTTTATTTTATCTGCAATGTCTTTATTGTTACCAAGTAAAATCCCTTCCCTTTTGTGATACACCTAACCTCCTCTTTAAGTTTTCATTTTCTTTTACAATATTGAAAATAGGATCTTTTGCGATTTGTTCTGAAAAGGTCTTTTTGGCCTACCTTATTTCTTTTTTATCACTGGTGCATATTTTACAATATGCTAACTTATTACTTTCTGAATTGTCTTTTACAGTGTGTTTTGTATGGTCTTCTTCTGTATCAAGCTCTTCCGCAAGGATTTATTTAACCGCTGTGGATATTACTTATTCAACTTACTTTTGGAGTGAACTTATCCTGCAGGTTGAGAATTCTTGAATTTATGCCAATTTTTATGTACAGTTCCAAGAACCTGTTAGAAGTGTTATCCAGTCAGTGCTGCTGAAAATTTCTCTCATGGTAATAAAGTTAACTGTCCCAAAAATAAAAACCCTAGATTTGGTGGAGGTGGCCTTTTTTGTGGTCTGACTGTTTTGCAGTCACTCCACTAGAACAGCACTGGCTATTCAATCAGGATTATTACAAAGAGGTCTACTAGAGCAGGCAATATTGTGTTCAGATTCATCCAAAATTCCAGAAATGGCCCATATCCTGACACATTTCCCAGCTAATAGAGGGTAAATCAAAGTTACTCACATCTCTCCTTCCTGACACTTTCCTCAGATTGTCACAGAGCATACTGTTATAATCTGATGCCAGTAGGCCCCACTCAGTTTCCCCCAGGAGTTTAATCCACATGGCATTGTTAGATTTTAGACAGTCAGTTCCTGCAGGTCGACCTCCTTTTTTCACTGCTTCTGTCTTTTTTCAGAAGTTTGCACCCAGTGATACTGTATTCAGCCAAGTTTCTGTAAGACCAATAATGTTATAGCCCCCATTCACCACGAGAACCTCTGACTCCAAAATGGAATGGAATAGCCTGCAAAAACATTTAAAACTAAAGGAACAGGTTTCTATGTCTCAGTTCAAACCTGTTATTAGGGCTATGGAGGAGGAGGCTATTGGAGACTGTCAGTGCTTTGAATAAGCTGTTGTCTGCTCCATCTCTGTCTCTGTCTCTGTCTCTCTCTCTCTCACACACACACACACACACACTCACACACACACACACACACACTCACACACACACACACACACACTCACACACACACTCTCTCACACACACACACACACACACACACACACACACACACACACACACACACACACACACACACACACACACACACACACACACACACACACACACACACACACACACACACACGCACACGCACACTTTCCCTCCCATACTCTGCATATGCTCTCTTTTTCTGTGTCCCTCTCTCCATCTTCCTCTCTCTACCTCCATCTCTTGTGTGCTCTCATTTTTCTCTTTCTCGCTCTTTCTTTTTCCTCTCTCTCTCAGGTGCTCTGTCTCATGGTCTGATGAAGCCTTTTAACAGTATATTGCTTGTATTTTAATGTTTTATATTGATTGTATTTTTTTTTGTCTGTAGCTCAATGTGCAGCTGCCTTCTTGGCCAGGTCTCCCTTGTAAAAGATTTTTATGTCAACGGTACTTACCTGGTTAAATGAAGGTTAAATAAAAATAAATAAAATACATACTGTAATTATGAATATCATCTGAGATGCACTAAATGCTATCTCCTTAACCTCTATGCCCTCCAATCCACATCTGAAATATTCCTCAACAATGTTTATGCCTATGTTGGCCCAATGCATCTGTGCCTCTACAGTTCCTACCTGTTCCCACAGGAGTCCCAACGATCCTCTGTCCTGCACTGGTTCTGTAACCATGTGTTACATTTTCATATGCACTCTCGGCTGAGCTGACAGGTGCTAGCAGCAGAAGAAGACAACTACAGAGATTCTGCTACTTTTCTTTGCTGCTAAATCAGCAAATTTGTCCTGCAGAACCTCAAACACTTACTAGAAATTCAATCACACGCCACAGTGGCCACACTAAGTACAAGTTTTTAGCCTTTAACTACCATTTTGAACCCCTAAGTACCTCATTTGGCTACCCAGCTAACCAACCATCTGTAAAAGAATCTGTAATTCCAGTGAGATGATAGTACAAACATAGTAGTAACAATACAAGTGACAAGGCCCGAGATCAAATCAATGGCTCTGAAGATTAAATAGGTTAAACAATACTATGTTATCTTCCCTGCTTTACAGATTGGTAGAAGGTGAGCTAGCCAGCCAAAATAAACCTAGCAGTACCCTAGATTAGTACTCTAATCTTGGCATATTACGTCCAGATATATTTTTTATAGTTTTTGTTGAGCGAGAATGGGGAACACTTGGGTTTACATCTGTAGCCAGCACATAAACACCAAAGAAAAGAAAAAAAAACAACACTGAAGAACTGTTTCTTTGATATTCAGGAGTTACCTTTAAAACAGGGATTCTCCCAGCAGACCCGTTTGAGCTAATTGCCCCACTGACGCTGCAGTGGAGGTATCCCCAGTGAAAAAATGGAAATTAAAACCTGGATGAAATACAGCTTCTTGAAGCTGAATTCTGACAGTGTGAATTGCATCTGAGTTGGTTCTCATTGGCTGGCAGGCAGCTCTCAGGGAGGGCAGAACAATCTTCCCTCCCTGTTGGCGATATTACTGTCACAGCTTTGTCTGCTGTGAGAAATCTTACTGTCATCTTTGACTCAAACCTCATATTTCAGGTACATATTAAAAATGTTCCAGCACTGCACACATGGTGACTTTTCCATCCCTTTCTGATGCTGAGAAATTATTTCATGCATTCATAGCACCACGCTTTGATTGCTGCAGTGCTCTGTTGCAATCCTCTGTTCTGCTGGTAATTCAGAAGGTTTCTGCAAGAGTCCTCATCTCCTGTTCTTTTTAACAGGCATTGGCTCCTCATGAGGTTCAGAACTGATTTCACTTATTTGCACTCTGTTGTGGAGTGCCATGTTCAAACTGAATTGGCAATGAAAGGACAACCAATAATGCAGCCAAACAAATGAATTAAGGAGGTGTCTGAAGGAGACTTTCACCCATTCACAGGAGAGAGTGAAGCCCCGTGTTTCACAGGAGAGAGTGAAACCCCGTGTTTCACAGGAGAGAATGAAACCCTGTGTTTCACAGTAGAGAGTGAAGCCCTGGACACAGGACAGAGTCAAACCCCCTGTTTACAGAGAGAGGTACTGTGTGAACGGACTCACCTGCTGCACCCACACTGAGCACACAGGCTGAGAGCTCTCCCAATATTTTTGAGATATCTGCTGAGGAGGCTCTTAGCACACCAACAAATCCTTCAGCTGCTGGCAAGGGAAAAGACACAAATAACCAAAGGATCAGAGGAAGAAAAAAAAGAGAAAGCAGAATTCCATTACCAATCATGCTTGAGGCTTCAAAGCCATGTTTGTTACCGTAGGTGGTTTTTCTCATGTAAGGGAGATTTGCTTAGTTTATGCATGCATGCATCCACTCACAGAGATAATCAAAGCAATTCGATAAAGAGCAATTCCCTGTAATGTCAACAAGCCTTAACTCAGGTAAAGCCTACGCAGCCAGTGCCATTATGTCTGGCTCCTTTCATCCAGTGCAGCCGGACAGGAAGCGAGCGCTGAAAGCTTTATGTCCAACAGAGAGAGGGCGGAGGAGACAAGACTGGCGTCTGATTGTTGGAGCTGGGTTAGAGGCTGAGGACTGATCACTCACGCTTCAAAAGATGTCAGAGAGCTTCTACTGTTCTTTCTTTCATATGCATTCTTGGCTCACACAGTCTGCGAAATAACTCACATGAGACAAAGGAGAGACTGCCATTATACTGTAAGATTATTTCAGCTGATGTGTGCTGATGTGTGGGTGTTGTGCATGCGCATGTATGAGTGTGTGTATGTGCATATGAGTTTGCACATGTGTTTGTGTGTGTGTGTGTGTGTGTGTGTGTGTGTGTGTGTGTGAGTGTATGTGTGTGGTGCGAGTGTGAGTGTTTGTCTGTATGTGGGTGTGTGAGTATGTGTGAATGTGTGTTTATTGTAAACTGAGGTTATATATTTGGGGTCTTTATATTTGTGGGGTTATATATTTTGGGTTATTTAGATATTAGGGGTTATATATTTTGGGTTATTTATATATGTGGGGTTATATATTTCAGGTTATGCACTGCTAGGGAATGACACATAGCATTAGGCTGCAAGTGCCTCATTCAGATCCTCCCTCTGGGGAATCATGTAATACGATCATACCCGCTTATGAATCATAACCCTATCATAACTGTGCATCATGACTTCAGCAATCCCTATCATCCTGGGAGATAAAATGCAGGGGAAGGACTTCTAAAATATATTTAAACTCCTGTGAATCCTGCCACCCACTCCCGGGATTGTCATGGAAAGGGCCTGACTCACATAAACACTACAAACACTACAGAGACGGAACGCCTGCTGTCAGAAACACTGATGCAATAGGACGCTTTACATATTTCAGCTTGTGATTACATTACATTGTGAACTTCTGTGTTTTAGTTTGGTGACATGCAACATGGTATTTGATATCCCCGCCCCCAAACTGATAGATGACAAACAGCTACTTGAGTCCTTGGATGTATGAATCGGAAAGGACACATTGAAGGAATCAGGAAAAAAAGGACAGTCCCATGCGGGCCGTTCTGAAGGCATGGAAGGGTGAGGATGAGGATGCTTGCATGCCTGTTCTTCATATGGACGGCACTGTTGACGGCACCACAGTAACTTCCTCCACCTCAGTGAAGAGCCTGGGTGTCACTCTCGACAACAGGCTGGACTTCACCGACTACATCTCCCAGACGGCACGCTCCTGTCGATTCCTCCTCTACAACATCAGGAGGATTCGCCCTTTTTTGACCACCTACTCCACCCAGCTGCTCGTCCAGGCCACAGTGCTCTCCCGCTTGGACTATTGCAACGCCCTCCTCGCAGGCCTCCCAGCCTGCACCATCCAGCCGCTGCAGCTCATCCAAAACGCAGCTGCTAGGCTGATCTACAATCTCCCCAAGTTCTCCCACGTCACCCCCTTACTGAGATCCCTCCACTTGCTCCCAATCGCAGCCAGGATCCGCTTCAAGACCTTGACATTCACCTTTTCTGCTGCAAGAAGGACTGCCCCGACCTACCTCCAGGACCTCATCCTACCCTACGCACCCGCTCGTCAACTTCGCTCTGCTACATCCGGACGCCTCGCTCCGCCCACCAACAGAACGAAAGGCCCACGCTCCTCACAACGACGCTTTTCCATCATCGTCCCCCAGTGGTGGAATGAACTCCCCACCCCTCTGAGAACAACTCCTTTACCCCAACCCTTCAGACGTGCGCTGAAGACACACCTCTTCAGACTCTACCTGGACTAATACCTCTGCCACTCTGACCTTGTAACTTTGACGCTGTAATTCTGACCCCTGTCTTGTACTTGTTCCTCACTTACCTAGGTAGTATAGCGGTGTTTTATTGTTCCTGTAATTGTAATTGATATGCAATCCTAATTCAGATTAGTTAGCTCGTGACACTGACCTTGCGCTCAGCTTCAGCACTATTTGCATTGTATGACCTGTACACATCTTGCTCTTGTGCCTGTTGTTTGCTGACTATTTGCACTTTTGTACGTCGCTTTGGATAAAAGCGTCTGCCAAATGAATAAATGTAAATGTAAATGTATATGAGGGCCTCTTTCCCGGCCCTTTCACCTTTGTGCATGAGTAGGGTCGTGTTAGGACAGCTCTGTCATACGAGAGTTATTTACTGTCACACCGCATTACAAGAGCTCTGATGTGTCGCCTGTTTGCTCCTGTTTTAACATTATTGTTTATGCTTCCTATGCTATGCGTTGAATGTTCTCTAATGTGTTAGCTGGAAAAGAGTGTCTGTGAATTAAGGACCGTAAGTGTAACTGAAACATCTCCAGGTGGCAGTGTCTGGGTGAGAGGTGTGTGTTTGAGTGGAGGAGCAGGAAAGAGGAACATGTGTATTTGGTTACCTTAAGCTGTCTCCTCACATAAAAAAGATGTCTGTAGCTAATTCTTTGCTCGATGTCATAAGGTAATGTTTGCTGAAGAAATTCTGCAGTGCCTTGAGGCTAGTCTAATTAAGTATAGAATCAATTTGCAAATAAATGAAAAACTTCATTAGTTTGCTTACCTGCGGCTCGGGGGAATGTGATCCAGCATCCCAGGAAAGCAGCCCCTGCACAGATACATGCACAGAAGGCAGCTAACACATAGTACATTATCACACTGCAGCAACGTTATCAAAACGCAGAGGGAATGTTGTGTCTTAGGTGTCCTCCCTCAGGCCACGCCACAGCAAAGAAAGACAGACAGACAGACAGACAGACAGAGAGAAGGAGCATCTCCCACAATGCCATCTGCTCGGGCCTGGCATGGGGTACCCGCCGTGTGCGAGACCTGGCCCCCACAACTGCCACGACTGACAGGCGTCTGGTGAAGGAGTGTAAGTCTGTCCAAGACCACAGGGCTGCCTGGGTCTCAGTCACTGTGTTCCACCAAACCAAACACACTCCCAGGCCGTGTGTGTATGCAGTACTGTGAGATATTAGCCTACGGGCAGCACACACACCCACTCTCTCCAGCAGGGCTGTCCCGATACTGCAGGACCCCTGGCTCTGTACAAGGGCGACTGGCTCTCCCCACACCGGTCTCTGCTTGGCCATTACGGTTAGGCTGAGAGCAGGAAAGCTGCCAGATACTAGTGGATGGATCAGAACTTCAGATTTTTGCAAAAAGCTCAGGGCATTCTATACAAAAAACTTTGATGCCATTGTTAATTTGTGTATGTGTGTGTGTGTGTGTGTGTGTGTGTGCTTTGGCAGGCTTTTGAGTGATGAAATCTTACTCCTGAATGTGCAAGCGAAACTGGAAAGCTCTGTCCCTGCTTTCCCAAGAATGTGATCAATATCAAAAAATAAATAAATAAATAAAAAACTAGGAGGACAACATTACCTTTGAATTTAAACAGCATGAAAACTGACACCTCCATTAAAGAGGAGTGATGGATGAGAGAGTGAAATCGATTCCACAGAAGCGGAACAGTGGAGCAAACATTTCCCCTGATCATGCACTTTCTGAAGTATTTACTGCAAAAAGACACACACGTCCATAAGACTGACATATCTGGAATTTAATCGTTAGTAAGTATCTTAAATGCTCAGTTCCTGGTTCGGTGCGGAGGGGCAGGGTGAGTCTAACAGTGTGAATGTGAGATGAACCAAAGGCCGAAGTGTATGACTGACTGCATTAAGTACCGGGCAGGAGAGGAGATTGACAGAAGGACATCCTGGCAAGATGAGCACCACTCCATCATATGTCCTTAATCAGGCTCCTCATCGTTAACCAGAGGGCTGCCAACCCCAACACCCCCCGCAACAGGCTTATTCAAATTCTGAACTGAGTTCTAAATACATTGTGGCAGAAGCCTTTTAATGCAGCTTGGCAGTGCATCTGCTGATTCAAGCACTCTTCAGCACAGCTTCTGCCTCCAATCTCAGGTCCTTGAAGATGAGGAGGAGGAGGAGGATGAGGAGGAGGAGGAGGAGGTGCAGGGGGATGAGGGGTAGGAGTTGAGTGGATACAAAAGGAGCAAATCAGAGCTGAGGTGATGAGTGCATTAAAGAATGACACCCAATGATCTGTTTAAACTTTTACATCAATCAAGATTTTCACATTTACTTAACATAATAATGGAGTTTTCATAGAAAAGAGGTACTAAAAGTTAAATATCAAAAAGAGAAAAGAGCTACTTTTGAACTGCAAACAGTGAACATTTGAAGCATTTTAAGTGGCACATCATCTTGGTACAATTGCTTAAGTAACTCTCAGAAAATCAAACAGAACCTGGAGGCTCAGCATAATAATTATTACAAAAACTAGAGATACGACTCTGCTTTGTTCTTGGTAGGTGTACTATGCTTAAATCTGATTTGCAGACAAGCCATAAATTAATATGGGGGAAAGGGGACAAGCATGCATTTTCATGTTTTTAATATCATAAATATATGTGTACTAAAGAGACAATGCTAACTCCAGCCCAAAATATGACTTGCATTGGTAAGCACTGCACAGTATTAGCACACTAAATGTACTGCAAAACAGGAAAGGAAAAGATGCTTTATTATAAAAATCATTAAGTAACTGGTTAATTAACCACCTAATGCAAATATACCCCTGCCAAAATGAATGAAATTAGTCAACAGACCAATGGGGATCTGTTGCATCTCCCTTATTCTCATTGCTTCATACACTTCCACTCTGTCAGACCACTCTCCTCTCTCAGTAGGTTTCCTGTCTGATGCTGTATTATAGCAAACTGAATATCTCATAGGCAACTGTACAGCGCACACACTGGGTTATAAAAGTCATAACTTAATCATGACTTTGAGGCAGCCAGCTGCTGTAGAGTACATTAATTAGCTAGACTTCATTTTCAATATGTCAGCTGGGTGTATGCATGGGGATGGTATTTTTTTCCACGTGTATGTTTTAGTCAGAATCATTTTAAAAACCAACATCTCAAGGACCCCGAAACACCCCTTTTTAATGGGAAAGCTGTACGGATCTGAGGCTAATGCTTCTGAGGATATAATTTTCCAAAACTCTGAGAATGTAAGTCATTACTTTAAATTAGCTTTCAGTGAAGTAAAAATAATTGAGTAGCACTTGTGTGGCTCTTGTTCAGTGTTCCTTCGCTGCTATTGATCCGACACACACTCCCTGCTGCTCGCTGCCAACGGGAAGCACAAGAGCACCTGCTGCCACAGTAATGGCTACCATTAATGAGTTATTGTGGGTTGAGCTCTTCGGAGACAAACAGTTAGACACTCGCTGAAAAAAGAGGGTCTGTACATCATCAGGGCATTCCATGAACCAGTCTATTGTTGGGATTTTTGAGTCTTATAAATGCTTTTATAAATAAATGCTTTTAAGGTAAAGGTACAGCAGCATTATACAATACAGGTAATGCTGAACACAACACAGGCAACACAGCGGGTTTGGGCGTGTGGTATAAATATAGCACGTATCAGCTGGTAGGCTATTGCTCTTTATGCTGTGTACACAGGCTCACATGCAGATAAACTCACACACAGAGATGCAGAGTTCTGGGCTTTGAAAGCCATGGTGTACATCCCATCCAGCAGAGATCTTCATATCTCATGTTTGAAAACCGAGGACAAGATTTCAGTGCCATTGATGTAATTGGCTGATTAAGAGCTCGTTGTTAGCAAAAGCCAGATGAGCCTTGTCCCGCCCGGATTCTCTGCTTCAGAAGGATGATGATGGAGGTCCCATCTGCTCAAGGGTGGCTGAGCACTCTTCTGAGGGCAGAGAGATAAGGAGCAGCAATGTGGTGTAGCAGTAAGGAGCAGCAGTGTGGTGTAGCGGTAAGGAGTAGCAGTGTGGTGTAGCGGTAAGGAGTAGCAGTGTGGTGTAGTGGTAAGGAGCAGGGCAGCAGTGTGGTGTAGTGGTAAGGAGCAGAGATTGTAACCCTAAGTTTGCCTATTTGGTTGCCAGGTGGGGCACTGCTGTTGTATCTTTGAAAATGAGGCTTAACTCTAATTACTTTGGTAGATATCCAGCTGTCTGGGTGAGCACAGGAGAGCAGACACTGTGCTGTTAGAGTCCTGCTGGCCTGTCTGTGTGGGTACATGCATGGGCCTGTCGTTTTTTATGCCAGTGACTTTCATTCTCACTCATTTCTCACCTCAGGAGGGTAGGCAGACCTGACATGCATGCACACAGATCCAAGCACGCCTTCTCTCAGATCACCAGGAATGCAAAATTAGGTCATCATGGTAACATGGGAATGGATTTGGGATGAATGTGTTGGTCTCGCGCCGGTAACAGGTCGCTGTATACACTTTCTGTGAGTCGCTGCCCTTGCTGACCATACGGCTTTCCGCTGCGACGCACTGCGCGCATTCAGAGGTGCAGCACGACCCTGAAGGCCACAACACAGCCAGGAGAGGAACAGCAGCACAGCCAGGAGAGGAACAGCAGCACAGCAGGGCAGGAGCGGAACAGCAGCACAGCAGGGCAGGAGAGGAACAGCAGCACAGCCAGGAGAGGAACAGCAGCACAGCCAGGAGAGGAACAGCAGCACAGCAGGGCAGGAGAGGAACAGCAGCACAGCAGGGCAGGAGAGGAACAGCAGCACAGCAGGGCAGGAGAGGAACAGCAGCGCCACTGACACACCATATCAGCACGTCACTTCACTCTCAATTTGGTCTTCAACTAAGCGTGAGGTCATTTGCAAAATAAGCAATACAGGGACACTTCTTACAATAGAGGTTAATGCGGCTGCCGGGCTCTCCCCATCCTTACGGAGCCGTTAGGGGAAGGGCACAGGCAGAGCGGGTGAAGGGCCTCTCCTGTATTTGCCGACATGTAGAAAGGGAATGAACAATGACAATTACCATGGGAAAAATAAGGCAGGGGATCTGAACTGGGAGCTGAAACCATGAGCAGCGATTTAACCAGACGCTCATGACCCATCTGCTACAGTACAATCTGTGTTGTTAATAAAGACAGCAGGGATGTCTGTTGCATTTTAACGACCCCATCGCTAAACCCGAAGGTCTTCTTCAGAAACCGCCGCGTTGTGTCTGCACAAATGAAATCGAATATGACAGGTGGAGGAGTGCTGTCGAGAATCTCAGAACTCAGCACTCAAACTCCACACAGATTACAATACAGAATACAGAGCTTCACAGTGCTAAACGTCAGGTTATGCACTATTCAGTGACAGAGAGAGAGAGAGAGAGAGAGAGAGAGAGAGAGAAAGAACATGATAGATTGAGAGAGAAAAAGAGGGCATGAGAGGGAGATGGAACAAAAGTGAGAGAGTGAAAGAGAGGGCATGTCTCTTCTGGCTGGGTCCTCTCCTCTCCTCTGTTCCCTCCTGCTGCAGACTGTCGTTCTCAGTGAGTATCTGCCAGGCCTGGTCTGTTTGCTTCCTCTTCTCTTCCTGCTCAGAAAGCTGTCCAGCCCCTGCAGGTGATTAACGACTTGTTGTGTCCAGCAGCAGAGCGAGGCCTTCAGCGAGTGAAGCAGTACCCACCCAAACAACGCCGCACAACAAAAACATCAGAGACAATACTAATGAGTCCGGGTCTTCCTTCAGGGCGGCCTGGTCCATCCTCCGCGCTGACACCTCACGACTCTGCCAGCTCTTCCTCCTGATGAGACGCTAGTGAATGTGCACCACGAAAAGGACCCCTGTAGAGTAACTGCAATGACCACCATTTTAACTCGAATTTATGAATGTCAAGTGGCATGATGCATGAATATTTATAAAGTATTAGTAAAGCATTAGAAGCTTGATTACGCCCAACCGGTCCAACGGTTAGTTGCTCGTTTTGAGGCGAGCAGCACGCTGTTTTCACACATTAACATTTAATAGAGTTTTACTTCAGCCCCTGATGAATGATGTATAAGGAGTCTACGGCTGCCATACATTGATTGCACAAACACGCCGCTGCCGGTGGGCTTCAGACGCCTCGTTCAGATGTGTTCCTGGCGTTTGTGTTGAGTTAAACTGCAGGGGAGAGCCAGCCCTCAGGGAACTCATCAGAGCAGCCGGCGGAACATCACCTCTCTCTCTGAGTTTCCGCACTCGTAGCACTTGTTTCCAGCACTCTGTGATGGGACTGGCAAACAGAGCATTGCAATTTCACACACGTTGTTTCCAAATTTATACCCCTGCATTCTATTTCAGAGAAGTGCTATTTTGCCCACACACACACAAACTCCCAGGTCACATTTTAACACCTCCTCCTTCTTTTATTTTTTTCTCCTCCTCCAACTTTGTTCATTCATCCCACACTTGTTCATTCTCTGCTTCTTTCCCTTCTGGAAACACCCCTTCTTCATCCCCCTCTTCTCTCCCCTCCATTCCCTTCCACTTCTGTCTTTTCTGCCTCTGGAAACTTGATTGCCTTTGAATGTTTTAATTACACTCTCCACACCCACCCAAGCACTGCTGGGAAGGAAGTTGACTGTGTACAGCAGCTAATTATGTATAATTATGATCCTGCAATGATCGTGCGCTGCACACGGAAACGGCGAGTGTGTCGAGACCTGCTGAGGTGATGCTACAGGCCTTCCTGCTCTGATGATGATCTGATGTCTTTCCTCAAGGGCGTTTCAATATTACGTATCAAACAGAGCACTGATAAATGTGTTCATTCTGAAGATGAGCCCTCCTCTCACTGGTCCGTGGATGACGGAGATCGGTGCGGAAAAGCCGCTGCTTTTGGCGGAGGAAAACAGCGGAGAAGGTGGGCTGTTTCTCTGACCTCCAGGCGAACAGCACTTCCTTCAGTAGGACAGAGACGCTGTGCACGCCACAGTGCAGACGGGCTTTACCCGAAATGACAGCCCCAGACAGCTGGCATTTTACCTTCCTCTTTATTATCTCTAAATCCAAAAGTGCTCGGACCTCTCCTCTGTGCGCTAACACAGCAAATAATGCTCTCCTGTTCCTGCCATAATTTTTAGACACACATATACAGTATTTCTGTAGGTCTGCAGGGGAGCTCTGGAGGGTATGAACATTTATTTAGACTAAGCAGCCAGTCACAGGATCTTCTTTGTGACATTGCAAGCAATGACACTTAACTCCTTACAAAACCACTTGGCTGATGGATTGACTGTCCAGCCAATGAAAGTATTGAACCAGATCAGGTAATATAATCCGTCCCTTTCTTTTGAAGCACACAATGTGAAAGCAGCAGTGAGAGGCGTGTAGGATCAGTGCATCATTCACGTTCAGGTGCACTCCATAGCCTGGATATTCATGTTCAGGGGCAGACCATAGGCAGGATATTCATGTTCAGGGGAAGACCATAGGCAGGACATTCAGGAGACGCAGCAGTGGAATGAGTTGGATTGCTAGAAGTTGTAACCCCAGATTCACAAGGCAACATTACTGCAAAACAAGAAGAACTCTGAAAGCTCTGAAACAATACAGCAGGTGCACACAGCATGGCTTTCTGATCACAATGGAGATGATGACGAACGCAGCTTCAAGGTCTACTAGCTGTCTCTGTTAGGCAAGTCGCACCTGAGGACATGACTCATTCTCCTGGCAGCTCTGCTCCACAGCCGAAGAGGGGATGGGGGATGGTAAAAACTCAGCTGTCAAAAGCAATCTTAGCCAGCTCAGAGACCAGGCTGCAGCCAGTAAAGCAGAGTCAGCCACAAAAGGTCATGTCACCTGCCTGCTGTTCATAAAAAAATCAAAAAAAGAAAATCAAAACTAAACATCCCGTGGATCAAAAGCTCTGCAGAAGCTCAGAAGTAAAGTGCTGAGAGCCTGGAGAGAACTCCCGTCACTGCCTCACAGGAAATAATGCAAACAAACATCATTACCTCTGCCAGGCTGGAAGGCAACTGTGTGATGACTTAACACTCTGCACTGACCTCTGACCCAAAGCGTGACTATATGTGACTCACTGCCCAAACCATGGTGGATTCTAGGTAGTGACGTGACAGTGAGGCTTCATGAACCACAAAACGGGTGGAGCTACTGTGCTCTCAGTGACTCACTGATTTCAACCAATAACAGTGCTTTGTTATGAAGAGCAAGGTCTTTTGATAGGCCCGTATGAGTCAGTGACTGACATCGTGAAGTAGCTCCAAGAATTATGAGGCCCCGCCCTCCCATCACATGTCTGCAACATTATAACGCTTCTCCTATGGAATGTTACTATAGTCCAGCTGCTTCTCTAGACTAGCCACTGCAATCTCAGTGAATACACGACTCTGCCAGAAAAAAAAAAAGAAAAAAAAATGGCAATGGGGTGACACTTTGTGCAAACACACCAATTAGAATGTCCAACCAGTATCCAACAAAATAACACGAGGGAAGGCTAATTATGTTGTTTTTTTTCTAATGAGGGCTGTTTATAAATAATGTCCAGAGGTGGGAAGGGAAACAAGGAGAGGTGCCGGGGCTCCATTTCCACCTGATCACGTAATTGCTTAATTGAGTCCCACCTGAGCACACAGCTGGTGAAGAGAGTCCACTTAATGGACTTCTAACTGTCCATCTAGTGCCAGTCATGACCTTTCAGCTCATGGGCACATTTCTCTTCATTTTACACTGTATTTTTATTCATTATTATTGTTTTTTTTTCTTTCTGCACAATTACGCAGATGAAGGAAAAGCATCGCAGCAATTATTTGGGTGAGTAATTATTTCCATTAACACTGAATACAAATCCAGCACATCTGTGCATACCAAACAGCCCTCCTCTGTCTCCTCTCCTCCCAGCATGCATCTCAGTTCCAGTGTCTGTCAGACTCTATGGTGAGATAAGCGCTTTCGCCCCCTGGTGGCAGAGACGCTCTCGGCGAAGCCCCTTCCAAGTTCAGCGAAGTGGACATTGAGGATGTCTCTCATCCTGAATGGCTCTCTCTCTCTCTCAGCCCCCGGCGAGAGCAGTGCTGGTCTCCACCTCCACCATGACTGCACGGTATTCATTTTACCTTTTGCTCTCGGCCCACAAGTGGCATTTTCAAATGAACTTGTTTGTTTCATTATTCACTGATGGCAGATGGAGCCTCCTCAATCAACAGGAGCTATCACTTATGAAAATGAGATCATTTGCAATTTGATCCCACAAACAGAAGAGACAGGAGCGTAGGCTGCAAGCCATCGCGGTTAGAGGTCTTTTTAATAAATGACAACAAGTGTTGAAGTGTCACACGAAAATATGCATTTACAATGTGCTATGCTATTTCACTATTTATCCTATTTATCATACTAATTTTAATTACACTGTGCAGCCAATATAAAAATGACAAATTGGAGAGACTGAAAATATTTCAAACATCCTGTGTTTTGCCACTCAGTCCTTCTTGCCAATCAAACGTGACCCCTGCTTTTGTGTCCAGCTATGCCTTCCATATTCACCCTCACAGCGGGAACGAGCAAAGCGTCATGTAATCGCACTGTTGCACCCTGCATCAATCCCCCGCTATAAACAAAGCTATTTGGATGCAAATTAGCAATATATGCTTATTATTATCACTATTATGAGGCACTTTCCTCAACACTGTACTCCACCACAAACAGCCGACCAGTTTAGGAATGCAAATTCAATTTCTATTCAGATTTCTGCTGGTATTTATACCACCTCTTTGCATTAAGCAAATCCATGATAGCACCTGGTGAGCAAGGAATACAAACCTTAAAAGGATTATTTGGATTTTGGATTAAAAGGAACAATAATTCTGAGGCTTTGGTAAACATTTCTGTGTGTGTGTGTGTGTGTGTGTGTGTGAGCGCGCGCGCGTGTATTGCGCTTGTTTCCCTCGTTTGATTATTAATAATCTTATCTATGCATTCACATTAAGAACATTTACAAGCATATTTGCTTAACTGACTGCGTTTGACTGAGTTTATTTTAAGTAAGACACTTGTTATTGCGAATTAATTACTTACGCATGTTTTTAGCAGGTAATTTACAGAGCCAGGGATCTGTTGTAGTAACAGCGACAGATTTTCATCTGGATAAATTGCATCACGCCCTGGATGTTGCACCGTCCCTGACAGAAACGTGGGCACGTGATGCATTAATAATTAAACCTGCAATTAAAATGATGAATTAAAACATGATGAGATGAAAATGATAATAGACATGTCAGAAGATCTCATCAGGATTGGCACACACTGTGTTCCCTCCTCTCATAATTAGCGTAATTGCGCTAATTCTGAAACAAGGATTTCAACCATTCATTCAGATGCCAGAGGAACGGGGTTGTTGCTACTGCCTCACCTCCATCACTGTTATTACAATGTTTTTGATACTTACATCATTTTCATAATATTTGCCTGCATGTTTCCTCCATTTATACAGTCTTGTGCAGTGTATTATTCATTCCGAACATTGCCTGCGTTCTGCACCGCTTTGAACTGCAGATTGCGATCGGCTCGTTAACATGGCGCTCTGCTTTGTTACAGTTTGACCCGTGCCTTTACGCTCCCACCGCAGAGGTTATCTTTAGGGGTTCAAACCAGCGCAGAAATTTACGCGTTTTAAAAGCCGTTCAACGACAGGAGACAGAGGAGCGCACTGTACTCACCATAACGGCAGGCTTGCAGAAAAAGATGAACATCGCAGCCGTCATTTGAACTTGGACCGCTATTGCGCCATTACGTTTTCTCCATTAGAATGATGTGAAAATGATTACAGTTACATTAAAAAGCAATCACGCAAGCCCCGAGCTTGTGCATAATATGGCCATCATGATTTTGTTGCTGACAATGATCCTTAAGTGAATCATATGCTCATCCTATTGTGAGGCTCAAAGAATGGCAGGGCCATCGTTCTGCAGTAATTAACCAACGATGTCCTTTACAAATTAATGACATAGAACGGTAATTAATCCTACTTGATATAAAATTTGAAGCTATATACACAAGACACATGGTAACTGTAAAGATTTGCTCTATAAAAGAAACACAGAGTTTCTATAGCGCTTAAACTGTAAGTGCTACACCAGCAGACGTGACCCTCACAGTGAGAGTGGCTGATACAGGAGCCTCTGCTCTCAGGCCTGAACACTTACATCAGTCTCCACAAACAAATGAAACAATCCACTGTCTCACAAAACCGACTGGACAGCTTTATGCAAGTAATAAATCCATGAATGTCATTACAGCCTGTGCTTTTATTTTTTGTTACCGAACATCCTATTATTTGAACATTGAATCTCTTAAGCAAAACAGCCCACAAAAGATGTCTGGTCTGTGTTTCAAGGACGTGGCTGTATTCAACAGTAGGAGAGATCTGACACTCGGCTGGCAAGGTAGTATTTGTACATACAATATGTCATACCTCTACAATGCACTTATGATGTGATGACTGTCAAATGATGTATATATTAATTTAGCCAAACAAATAACTAAAGTAGAACTGACTACCAAATTCTCTTTGCCAAATTTTTTTGTTTGACATTGCTTGAAGGAATATCAAATAAGTATTTTTGTAAATGAAATCAGTGAAATACATTTTCCATGTTTGTCAAATCTTCGGTTGTCAGGCAGCAATGTTACTGTCTAAGAGCATTCTAGTAGAGTGATATCCAGCTAGTGGGGACAAAAGGCAGCACTCCAGCTCCTCTGATCACAGAGAAAGAAAATAAATATGTTTTATTAATATCTATAAAAAAATCACGACTACGTGGAGCAGCATAACCATATTCTATATGTCCCTGACATGCAGCGGCGAGTAAATATATTCTTAATATGCTCTTATTCCTGCTTCCTAACTGGTGACTGTGGACCTGCTATGTCTGTTTTCTCAGGGTTATTAATTTAATAAGCGCTTACCTTTTCTAAATTGATTGTTTACTACAAATGGGAGACAAATAGAAGGTAATGATGATGACTTCCTCTGAATGTGAGCAGCGGCAGCTGCATATTGTAAAGGTGTGATGTGTGTTGCACACAGACACAGACATACATGCTGCTTATTGTTTCATTAATAACAGGTAGCCTGCATGTTTCTGTCTGAAGCTGTCTGTTGTAGATATTACCGGTAACTACTGTGCTTTGATCTTGAACATGCTTCTCTCCATAGACGTACCGACAGGTCAGGCTTTCCTGGTGCATGATGGCCCTGCTTGTTTTTACCTGCGTTAGTGAGTAGTGCTTATGGTTTAGACTGTAGAAAGCATATTATACCCTGTATGATCTGTATGATCATACCAGTGCTGGTGCAGGGTCCTGGACCGGTAACAGTATTGGTAGGAGTGCATGTCCTGGTTGTGTAGTTCTCTCTATATCCAGGAATCCACCTCCTCAGCTTGCCAGATTTGGTTTCTCTTTCTCTTTGTCATGCATCTCCTCTACTTCATTGATTAGCCCATTTTCTGCCAAATGTTTTTCTAAAGGGCTGTGGAGTCTCACAGTGTCTGATAATGAGGTTTGCTCTCCATAGCATTCGCTAATTACACTGCTACCACCGAACGCAGCATGCAAGAAACAAGGAGGTGGAGCCACTCGCAAGGCAAACACAGAGACCTGTGGGCAGCTCACAGCCAAATGACTTGTTTACGGCCTGCCTGGCAAACATGAAACATGCTTATGAATCTTCTGTCTTTTTCACGCTGTAAGTTATGCACGGTTGTTTGTTAGCAGACTCAGCGGACTGAAAAGCATGCAAATGTAAAGACAGATCTCTCTCACAGCGTCACTGGAAGGCATGGAGCACAGAAAGCTGTTCCTGAGTGACCTGCGCGCGTTTATTTCACCTGCAGGTGGTGGTGAAATATTTACCGGACACACAGAGAAAAAAGCATCTGCAAAATCAGAGCCATGTCTATACACGCATGCAGCTCATCTCACACACAGTATCATACACACACACGCACACACACACACAAGCGCGCACACGCACACGCACATGCACACGCACACACACACACGCACACACACATACACTCACACATGTACATGCACTCACACACACACATGCACACTCACACACGCACACACGCACTAACACGCACACGCACGCACACGCACACACACACACACACACACACACACACACACACACACACAGCCATCATAAACACACAGACACACAGACGCACGCACACACGCACACACACACACGCACACACACACTGCCATCATAAACACACAGACACACACACACGCGCACACACACACACGCGCACACACACACACATGCGCACACACACGCGCACACACACACACACACACACACACAGATGCCCGCACACACAGACAGTGCCAATTAGCACATCAGCGATATAAAGGTTGTGGTGAAAGCTTGCGTGTAGAGAGAGGGGCCCTGCGGAGGGCTGGATCGCTGCCTGCGCAGACACACACACCCTGCGCTGCTGCTGGCTGCCAGGAGGCCGTCCTTATCTCCTCTCCACAGTTACACTCCTGAACAGAACGAAGTCAATCACACCGAAAAACACTGCGTACCATCTGGCACAGACACACCGGGAGAGGGGGAAATGACGCTTCACAGGGGTTCCACTTCTCTGGCATTTAACGGATACTTCCCTTGAAAATAATAACACTAATAATAATAATGATGTTAGGGGCAGTTTTGATTTAGGGAGAAAAGAATTCCTCTGTCAGACAGAAAGCTTACCCATGCCAGGGTGATATCCACTGTGCCACTCGGAGCCAGAGCACAATGTGTGCATTAATGCATCCGAGCCGTGCATGCTGGGATTGAAACACGCAGGAAGCGGAGCTGGAGTGCAGGGAAGCTGCTGGATGTGTGATGCAGACAAGATGTGTATTTAAGAGGGGCTTTTTTCAGAGCAATGTGGCATCATTACCCAGCGGGATCAGAGTTTTCTCTGGGGGGGGGGTCAGTCATACCACATTACTGTCACTTCTGAGAGGCAGCACTGTGAGGCAGTTTTGAGTGGGGGTGGGGGGTGGCGGGGTTAATTAATCAGATTAATTAACTGCAGAGTCTCTTGCGATCCTCTGTAGACTCACCTCGTCAGAAGGCTCCTCACGGACCATTAGCTCAGCCTCCACATCCTGCTTCTCCTGCAGCAGTTTATGCTAAATATGCACTGCTCTTCCCCTAGCTACCTTCAGCTGTGTGTGAGCTATCAGTGCAGTGTCTTAGCACTGAGCCTCGGTCAGCTTACTTTGGACCCTGTGTTGTTGCCCATGGTTACCCCTTGTTATGCGCATTTGATGTTCTTAACCATAAAGGCCTTGTGCATCGCTCTGGATAAACGAGTCGATGGAAGTGTAATAGGCGTGACTGGCTGGAGGCTGCCGTTCGCCCCGTTAAAGAGCCAGGTGTAGTAAACCTGTGAGCACACCTGCGGGACCGCGTCCGAATCCACTCATCCTTCCACTGAGCACGTTGGCATGGCGACCGCAAGGAGAGGACAAGGTTATGTTTTGTGCGCAGCGCAGATGGAACACCTTCATTGGTGGGAAACACATGGAGGTCACACTGCCCCCACAGGCAGGAGGGTCTTCATTTTCACTGTGGGAGAAGAGATCAGGGGCCCCTGTGGTAGGTAAAACACCACCCACCCCACCCATCATTTTAGGTGAGTCTTTCCTCGTAGGGGGTCCTTTCGACTTTAACCACATCATATTAGTGTAGCAGAGTGATTTACATATCATCCATCTATGCAGCTGGACATTTCAGATGAAGCACCCTGCTCAAGGGCACAACATCACTGTACCTCCTGGGAGCTGAACCAGCAGCCTGTATCTTACAGGAGTTGCTCCTCATCCAGCACACAGCTCTGTTTTGAGTTTAATATCAGAGAGCTGGACGGTCCGCTGGGCCTCTGCCCTCACGTCCGCTCCCGACCGCTGTAGGGCTGGCAGATCCCGGGCTCTGGAGAGGTGCATGATGGTCCTTTAATCATCAGGGATGAGAGAGCCCTGGAAGAGAAGCCAGACCTTAATGATGTAAATAGCTGTTTAATCAAACTGCCACCGTGAGAGTACAGCGGGCAGATTGGAGGCGCAGCGGGGCTGGCGTGAGGCCTGGTCTCCCTGGCCCGCGGGCATGGTGCGCCAGGCGATCGGCACACACACCGGCGGTGACACATGGGCAGACGGGCGCGGGGCAGGGGAGGGGGTGGGGCAAAGGGGGGTCGAAATCTGGAGCGATGAGTCCTGCCCTCCCACGGCTCAGCTGCGCCTCGCTCGTCCTCCTCTCCCGCGTTCGCTCGGCGGAGTCACGTGACCTTGCGGTGAGGGCTCTGACCTTGCAGTGAGCACGGGAAACGTCACCTGTGATGTCACGCTCAGAGCCCCGGGGGGCCGGGACAGCTGCACGCTGCCCTCACTGCACCGTACGGGCCGGCTGTCCCGCTTCCGTCAGCGCGTGAGGTAAAGGTGTCAGGTGTGAGGCAGGTGCCCCAGGGCTCCGCACAGCATGTGCTGATTTCAGTTTGGAGTGACACACAGGCCTCTGCATCCCGTCACTGCACCCCCACCTGGCTGCCCCTATCATCCAACTCAACATCAAACATTGTGTTGTTACCAATAAGAAAGCTTTCCATATGTCCACTTTATTATTTGACGAAGCCTGTTTATAAATGTTATAAACACGTTACGTAACCACTATAAAAACATTACGTAAACCTGTAAGCTGAAACTGTGCAAGATTCAAAGAAACAGGGCAATATCTGGAATCCCTGCCTAGTTACTCAAACAGCCACGAACACAAAGTATTCATTTCAAGAAGTACCAAATGATCTGTGCAACCTTTGCTGAAAAACAGGCTTCCACAAAAGCAAATTGGTCCTGATTCCTATAAAGGAGTTTTGCTCTAATTAACTTTGAAAGTAGACCTGTCGCGCAGAACAGAATGAGCCCCTCATCCATTTGAGCAGATTTGGAGGGGGTGTCAGAGCCGAGAGTGCGTCAGGCAGAGCAGTGAGCGCAGTCTTAAAAGCTTGGGAGTAATTGAGATGTGCTCATCGGCGCTACACAGATTTCCTTTAAGCAGCAAGGCCTCGTAAAAAACAGCTCGAGTGTGGCTCTACAGCGTGTAGCTCTTCAGTGCGTCACTCTTTAGCGCGTTACTCTTCAGCCCGTAGCTCTTCAACGCGTAGCTCTTCAGGGTGTAGCTCTTCAGGGCATAGGTCAGAACGTAGCTGTTCAGTGCATCACTCTGCAGTGTGTAGCACTTCAGCGCGTAGCTCTTCAACGCGTAGCTCTTCAGCAGGAAAAGGGAAACGGGCAGGGAGCACTGAAAGCACGGCAGCTCTCCCACAGCCCTGAAACACTGCTGTCACCAAAACAAATGACTCACCATCCAAGCCTGTCTGACCAGTCCTTCTCTCTTACACAGTCACTCAATTATTATTCTTTCACTTTGTCAAGCTGCACCCTTTTTATTCTATTTGTATGAGCAAAGATTCTGGACTGTCAATGCACAATCACATACCCAAACAGTGATAAAGGCATGTGACTGTATCACCAGTCATCTTGACTCCTGATAGGTTCTGAGACAATGCAAATGAACGTCAGAGATCAGAGTCCCTGTATCCCTGTATCCCTGTATCAGGTCATCTATCTGAAATGAGAGGACTGTGGAATGGGGTGGGGGGGGGGGGTCGATGCAATAACCTCACGCCTCTCAGAGTTAAACTTAGACACGGGAAAGCAGGTGTCATCGTCCTGTGAGGAGGGGCTGGTGAGAAAAAGCTCACAGGCTCCATATTTATTACACTGAACACCAACTCACAGACTCCGTGTTTATTACACTGAACCAACGCAGGAGCTACAGAGTTGGTTTTCAAGTATAGATTTCAGACAAGAGGTTTCAGGAGAGAGTTGAAACACACTGAATCAAACAGAAGTCTTGGTCAAAGTCAGCTGTAATCAAACTGCAGTGTGCTCACTAAGCCTTATCCACGCAGCGGCGTCAGGGAAATCCTGATGTGAAAGGTTTTCTTTTTCCCATTTAAACTCCTCAGTGTGTCGACCGCTCGCCCTCTCTCTGCCGTCTGTGTCCACAGCTCATTAACACACAGGTGTGCTGTCTCCCCCCGACAGGTGACCTGCGGTCCTCACGCGCCTCTGACCGGCCAATCGGCCGCCTGCGTCTGGTCCTGCTGCTTCGCCGTGTGTGTGACAGGCTGACGCACGCGCTCAGTAGCAGCAACGCAGACTGATAAACACCCCGCCGCTCCACCCCTGCGCCAGGAAAACCCGCCTCATTACAGCCGTGATGAGAGACGAGAGCTTCCCTAAATAAAGGCGTCTGCAGCACTGTGCATAACGCAGCCCTGCAAAGAGCCCGCCGCGGCGCTCTGTGCTGCTGGCTCTGTCTGTCTGCGTCTCACACAAACACAGGCTTAAATGTCACTACATTCATACCCCACTTCTTAATCAAAGTAAAAAGGTTACAGCCATTAAGCATGTACATGTGAAACAGCAAGAAAAATATCGGAATTAGGACTTGGCAAAATAATTGCGTTACCTAAATCAAACTGTTGGGGAGTGGGGAGGGGGGGTGCGGGGTGGCATTTTGTAAGGCAAGGATATTGCAAAATATCCACCTGAAGCTTTCATGGGTCTGTTACATACTGCTGATAATATTCATTCACGTGTAGTATCATGACACGCAAACAGACTTCCATATTTCAGTTATTTCATGGAATGAGTAATGCACTGGGTCTGAATAAGTAAATGCATAACTGGATGCATTTGATCATAACACATTCATTTCAAACCTTTATTATTATCAGTGACAACATGCCTTTGAGAACATGTACATTTTAATCCATAGTGACTGTCAAACCAAACAGGAAACAGATGAGAGATTTGTTTAAACCAATCATGCCCTACTGATCAAGCTCCTTGTGGAAACTTCACTCACAAAATCTAAGAGGTTTTATAAAACACTAAACTTCAAAACTATTCAGTAGAATACAACTAAAGCTGTTTAACTTAAACAAAATAAAGTTTAAGTTAACAAAATAAAGTAAAAATAAAAATAATGTATGATACAAATACATCTAATAAAGACCAAACTGCATGATGAACAGTGTCAGATGCAGATTGGCTGCAGTACTGTTTTTGTTTACTTATATTTTGCTCCATCAAGGTGCGACACTGGACTTCATTAAAGCTGGAGTTCACAGCACATTCTGATGAGCAGATGGTCACAGACTGAAAGCTGTGCTAACAAGCGACCTCTGATTCCCTTAGCTTAGCACACAAGCTGTTTTACTGATCTTTCGCTACCAGCAGACACCTGCACACGATGCACTGCTACTGCATGCCTATTCATCAGATCTGGAACACATTCTGCACATAGCAATCGTCTCCAAAACGGGAGACCAAGAAAGAGTATAATTCAGAGCAGAACGCACAGACCCTCATCAGATTGTTCTTATAGCGCTAAGCAGCCCTGAGAGAAAATAACTACACTTAACAAACCATGAAACTGAACAAAGCCGAGCAGACAGATGCGGGGGAGCCACTGAGCATGAAGGGAAATCTTAACTTAATCCCAGGGACAAACAGAGAACCACCCTTTGAATTATTCAGCCTGTGCTCCTGCCCGTCGGCACGGTAAGGATCGGGTGGTCTGTGCCGGCCTCTGTGAAAGGTTACGCTGTGAATGTCCCTCCCGTTCCTCACGGCTTCACAGCCAGCCAGCACGGACGCATTAAACCCCTCTCCCTCCTGTATCCCCTCAATGTACGGCTCTGTCCTGAGACACACTCTGTCCCTCACCAGTGCATTCTGGGTGATAACGATGGCGGGAGAGCTGGGCCGTGGTGCGAGCCCCCCCTGCCCCCCGTGTCTCTTCCACTCCGTTGACCACTCCGCTGCCCTCGGCCCCGCCCTGCCTCTGCGCCTGCCGGGGGCACGTTGGCGTGGGGTTCCCCTGTGCCAGAGGAAACAGAGGAGGTGCTCAGGCCCCCCTGCCATGCCGAGCGGGAGGGAGGCCGTGCAGACGGAGGAGGAATCGCTGGAGGAGTGTTCAGGAGGTGGGCGTCGGCCTCCTGTTCCCGCTGCCAGGAACAGCGAATCGAAAACAACACCAACCTGCACTCTCCGGGCACATACCTCTGAAAGGACAGAGCTCAGAGTTTTAACCCTTTCTGGCTTTGAGTTGCAGTTACTAGTCATTGTACATAACCTTCCGTTCATTGTAACATTCATTGTTCATAACCGTCTCCAAACCAGGTGTGCAGGTTTATGTGTGTGTGCATGTGTGAGAGACAGAGAGGGAGTGAGATGTGTGTGTGTGTGTGTGTGTGTGTGTGTGTGTGTGACAGAGAGGGAGTGAGATGTGTGTGTGTGTGTGTGTGTGTGTGTGTGTGTGTGTGTGTGTGTGAGAGACAGAGAGGGAGTGAGTTGTGTGTGTGTGTGTGTGTGTGTGTGTGTGTGAGAGAGAGAGGGAGTGAGTTGTGTGTGTGTGTGTGTGTGTGTGTGTGTGTGTGTGTGAGTGTGTGTGTGTGTGTGAGAGAGACAGAGAGGGAGTGAGTTGTGTGTGTGTGTGTGTGTGTGTGTGTGTGTGTGTGTGTGTGTGTGTGTGTGTGAGAGACAGAGAGGGAGTTGTGTGTGTGTGTGTGTGTGTGTGTGTGTGTGAGAGACAGAGAGGGAGTGAGTTGTGTGTGTGTGTGTGTGTGTGTGTGTGTGAGAGACAGAGAGGGAGTGAGTTGTGTGTGTGTGTGTGTGTGTGTGTGTGTGTGTGTGTGTGTGTGTGTGTGTGTGTGTGTGTGTGTGTGTGTGAGAGAGACAGAGAGGGAGTGAGTTGTGTGTGTGTGTGTGTGTGTGTGTGAGAGAGAGGGAGAGAGAGAGAGAGAGACAGAGAGGGAGTGAGTTGTGTGTGTGTTTTTGTTGCTGTTGTTATCTGCCATTTGTAACCCTGTACATTGACTTTCATCTTCATTCGAAACTGAAAAGGGATGGGGGGGTGGAGGCGCGAGGGATGCAGGCTGTTTTTTTCTGAAATAGCCTTCAGTTAACTTCTCAAGCTGCACACTTATCAAACAGCCTTCGCCAGACATTGTTTCAGCCAGAGCACTGAAGGCAAGCCGCGCACACTGATGAAAGAGAGACACAATGGCGGTCACCAAGGACACAGCCATTATTCCAGTGCTGCGGCTTTTAGGTGCTGCTACAAAGCAAACGAGTCAGCTCAGCCTTCTGTCTGTTCCACAGATCTTTACACACACAGCGCCAAAAAACTAACTGGACCGTGCCATCGGCATTTCGAGAATATGTTTATGATATAATATGAACATAACAGCATCATAAAACAATCATATAAAATCTTTAAAAAGCTCTAGTATATTTTATTTTAGGAATTCAAACTAAAGAATTATGCAGAAAGTACTGAATATAGAATGAAAACCTTAAATCTTCCTTCCCTTGTTAAATTTCTACCACACCGAAGGTTTTGATGACTAAATTACCGAGACTAATTCTCTCTCTGCCTGATAGCTGAACCCTCACCTATCTTAGTAAGTCCCACATCAATTAAATTTGTAATTTGCTTCCTGTGCGCAAACAACGGAAAGGATTTCATTTCTCGGTGAATGTCGTCTCTCTGTCTGCGAGGAAAGTTTGCTTTGCTCCTCTGACTGGAACCAGAGGAAATAAGAAGCATCAGAGAAATGGCACATCTGCCATCTACATCTACAGGAAAAAAACTTTTTGAGTTTAACCAAAGAATCATTTCATGCTGAGATGCACAAGCTTCGTCCTCATCTAAAGTAAAACTGTGGGGGGGGGGGAAGCCTTGCTTCTGCTGGCCTGTTGACATCATCAAGCTCAGATGATTGGATGTGGGGAACCATCATTACATTCCTGGTATTGAGCAGATGCTCTTATCCAGAGCTACTTCTCTAGGTCACAATTTTATCCATTTATACAGCTGGATATTTACAGAGGCAATTGTGAGTTAAGTACCTTGCCCAGGGGTACAACAGCAGTGCCCCAGCGGGGAGTCAAACCGGCAACCTTCCAGTCACGAGCCCTACGCCTTACCACTGCACCACTGCTGCCCATCACTGTGTGCTAGCTGCAGGATGAGTGGAGGGTGCATGTTTCTTCCAGACCAGTGGAGGAACATTGATCAGCTGTGTACCCTATGCCTGCTGCTCATGCGTGTGTTTATGGGACTGAAACAGCCATGTTGGACCACAGTCTTCTCCTCATGCCTGATTGGTCAGGGGTCTGGGCAGCCCAATGGAATGGCATCTCCACTGACATGAGAATTCCGACCCCTGACCTCTGACCTCCAACCTTCACGCAGTCTGGTGAAGGACAAAACTCTAAAAGGGGACCATGCTGATGGGGAAGGATCTTGCTGCACTGAAAGACCCCCATGCAGATTGACAGGCAGCAGAATTTCGCTATAAGCATCAGTAAGTCTTACTCAGAGAAATCCAACTGAAAACACATGTCACGGTAAAGCACTGGTGAAAGGCAATGGAACTTGGAGATAGAGAGCCAGAATAAAACCATGGTGCATTTCACAATAGCTCTGCAATGTCTCCTGCGCTGCGCAGAGATAAGAGCAGGCTTTATAACAGGGGAACAAAGGTCTAACACTCTTAATGGCAGTATCTATATACTGCTTACAGTCTGTGCATCTGTTACATCTCAGGAGTGGAGATAAACTCAGGGGGAGAGAGAGGGAGTGACAGAGACAGATAAAGAGAGGAAGACAGAGAGAGAGAGAGAGGGAGAGGGAGAGAGAGAGAGAGAGAGGGAGAGAGAGAGAGAGAGAGAGAGGAGAGAGGGAGAGAGGAGAGAGAGAGAGAGAGAGAGAGAGAGAGAGAGAGGAGAGGGAGAGGAGAGAGAGAGGGAGAGAGGGAGAGAGAGAGAGAGAGAGAGAGGGAGGGAGAGGGAAAGAGAGGGAGAGGGAGAGGCACACACAGGCAGAGGGAGTGTAGGGGTGGGGTCAGTGTGCAGCAGACAGTAGCAGGGCCTCACAGCTTTGTTAGAGCCGCGCTGGAGTGTGCGCTACCGGGTGGGCGCTGGGTCACAGGGGAACATATTGAGTGTTGCACTCGCTTTGTTTCGCTCTAGTTGTCAGGCCTCTGTGCAGAGCGTGCTCACGGCCTCACCAGAGCTGCAGCCCGGCATCTCCGCGCCTTCCTGCATGCCAGTCTGTGTGTGTGTGTGTGTGTGTGTGTGTGTGTGTGTGTGTGTGTGTATCCTGCACGGTTTCCTCTGTAGACAGTAAACCTGGAGCGCGAGCTCCATTAATGTTTGATGCGTCTGTGTTTTTTTTAAAGGAACGGTCAAAGGGTTGAGGAGACGTGAGTGAAAGTGACATTGTTACCTGAACGCGTGTCCTGGAGGGCAGGTGTTTAAAGGAGACGTCAGGGGCGTGGTGTCCCAGCTGTACACAGTCGTCCCGCTCCGGGGGCGGAGTCTGAGGAAGCCAGGCATGTACATAAAGGTACAGCTGCACCTGGATGACTGATCTGTATCTCCCACACTACTGAGGGTAGATGTTTAAGTGACCCTCCTGATATGGTAATAACCTTAGCCACGACACAGGTGCTGACCTAAAATGAGCAAATCTTCCCACACTGAAGCGCAGCACACACACACCTGCACTAGCTATGGGTAGGCTGGAATATTTCAGCAAATTTAACATGGAGCACTAAAAAACTCCAAGATAAAAACTTCTTCTGCTTGTATGCAATACCCACCAAGACATGTGTTTCCAATGTGATTTTAGCAAGCCCTACCACTTGTGGTTACCAATGACCTGAATTAATCATTTATGTTACAGAAAGGTGGAATTTTGGATGTGGTCACAGTGCTGAAGTTTTGTACACAGTGTAACTGTTTATCTTGCTGTGCATTTAGGTCTTGAGCATGTAACAGTTTTAGTTTTAATTTCTCAATTTTCGCATATAACAGTTTTAGTTTTAGAATATAACAGTTGGCCTGAAGACTGCGGACTAGTTTTTAGTCTAGTGTCTGGTAAGTGTCTTTTTTTGGTGAGGAAAGTCAACAAATTGTCAACTGACTGTAAATTCACATTTACAGCTACTAAGAACATCCTTCATAAAAATGCTATGAATATTTGCGATGAATATTTGCTTGAAGGTAATTCGTAAGTTGTCTTCAGTCTCACTCAAATCAGTCATTTCCTGTGAGCATCAATTCTGTGTGTGCTGTGGTTGCATGAGCTGCAAGAGACAAAAATCAACGCCAAGATAAAATAATCAGACAAACAAGTGCTGTTTGAAATGTACAAAGTTGCACAGGTCTTTACCAGTATTTCAAAATATTCAACAATGAAAGAACAAGGTCAAATGAACAAATTAACAATAAGCATAATTAATGACAGTAATTAATAGTTACATAACTATAATTCAAATTCCAAAATTGTCCTTTTTTTTACAGAAACACCTGAGGGAAGCGAAAAACAAAAACAAATTAAGAACAGAATTACAGAAGTAAAATATAAAAAAAAATTGATAAAAAAAAACTATTGAGGGCAAGTTAACAAAAGGGAGAGCTCACATTCATCCAGGTAAGTACAACACCTGCCCCTCCAGTGTGCTTCACAGCTGTGGTTTTACAGAAACACTGAATAAGCTCTGTTGGCCTTCACTTTTCAGGGTTCGAAAGAGCCATCGATCCTGGCGAGGTGGACTGACTTTCGACCGTCTGCAACGTGGAAGCCAAGAGAGACAGACGGTCGTGGGGACGGTCGGCGCATGACGGCGGTGGTCCTTCCGCTCACACGACGCGGTGCAACAGAAGGCTTTACGATACTGTGTCGACAGCTCGACACACAAGCGCGTTGCCGACAGCACACCACCTGCGTGACTATTGAAGCGTAGGATAAAAGCTGAACAGCATATTGAAATAAAGACCCTTTTCCTCTTTCCAGCCGATGGTCCTTCAGTCGACCTGTTTCTAAGGAAACGCAGTATAAACCTTATTTTAAAAAAATGATCTTGAGCATTAGAAGTTTTATACATATATAATTTATATTTATATACAGTATCTATACATTTCATATATATTTATCATAATTTACTCTTTCAATTAATTCTGCGATCCAACCCTCCAAAGTAGCCAACTGCCACAAAAAAAAAAATCATGTTAGGAGATTACGAGGATATTAAGAACAAGAAGAAAAAAACCTTTGGTCAAAGAGTCAGCACTAAAAGGAAACGCTAAATCGGACAAATGAAACTGAAACAAAGCAAAACAAAATAACATAAAAGGGAAACGGAAAGGTTAACTAAGCGCAGTGGTCTTCTCTCCGCGTTCGGCCCTGGGCCGAGCCCTGCCCCGCTCCGAGGCTGATCCTTACTCCACTTCCCTCATGGAGGAAAGGAAGAGACAATAAAAGGTGCTCAGATTTTTTTTTTAGTTTAGTTTTTTTTTTTTACTTTTTTAAGTCAAACTGTCTGATTGTCCACAAAAAATTGGCTGCTGGCCCCCCATGACTGAGACGTCCCAGCTCCGGAATATACAATCACAGCATCACGAGGAGATCCTTTACTGAAGACAAACTGGGAATGGCTGCCACTGCGGCTTTGGCCCATGGTGTGTGTGTGTGTGTGTGTGTGTGTGTGTGTGTGTGAGAGAGAGAGAGAGAGTGTGTGTGTGTGAGTGTGTGTGTGTGTGTATATGCATGTGCATGTGCATATGTGTGTGTGTGTGTGAGAGAGAGAGAGACAGTGTGTGTGTGTGTGTGTGTGTGTGAGAGAGAGAGTGTGTGTGTGTGTGTGAGTGTGTGTGTGTGTGTGAGAGAGAGAGCGTGTGTGTGAGAGAGAGTGTGTGTGTGTGTGTGTGTGTGTGAGAGACAGTGACAGTGTGTGTGTGTGTGTGTGTGTGTGTGTGTGTGTGTGTGTGTGTGTGTGTGTGTGTGTGTGTGTGTGTGTGTGTGTGTGAGAGAGAGTGTGTGTGTGTGTGAGAGTGTGTGTGCGCGTGTGTGCGTCCCAGCACTGATGAAAGGGGTAGGTGTGCTATTCGGGTGGGACCCCGTCGGCCTCCTGCTCCTGTGGGCAGGTCCTGCGGATGATTGGCAGGGGGTGTGCTTCCGTGTTGAAGACCCAGTCCTCCAGCGAGAGCAGGTCATCGTCAGAGAACAGCAGGTACAGATACCTGTGAGCGGAGAGACAGACACAGGGAGACAGCGCGGTGAGGGGAGGGGTCCTCCGCATTGACTCCTCCCTGCAAGAACAGCCTTACTCTGCCTTCACCTTCCTCCTCTGACACGCATTACTGTTACATTACCACAACGCTACTCTTTTCACTCATGTGATGGACATTTGTTTTGTACCCTTGTTTGTACATTTCATCAAATGCTTAATGCAGCCCTGGAATCGTTCTGTCAGTTGCCCTTAGTAACATCAGCAGCCAAACTGCACACACAGATCTGAAAAGCAGGCCTAACAGGAGAGGGACAGGGCAGCACGAATGGGAACAGTTTAACGGCACGCGCACAGCTGATGTGAGAAATGTGTGTTTTTGTGCTTAGACCGCTAAACTGAAAGGTCGATGTAAAAGGAGAACCTTGGCTATAGTTTGACAGAGTGACGGTGAGGAGATTGAGCAAAGAACAATACTGATGAAGTAAGCTGTAACCTTATTTTATTCCTCCCCTCCGAGAAGCAGGCTGAGGTGTCGGAGAGGGATTTCAGGCGGGGAGAGGAAAAGGCAATCCGTGGAGAAGGCTTAAGAGTTCTTAAACTACAGTGGCACGGTGTTTTTTTCTGCTGTCTCCTCGGCTCCATTAAGCTTGACACAACATAACGGAGTAGATGGCTCAAATCACTCAGGAGCACTGGGGGGTGGGGAGATTGAGTCTTTCAGAAAAAAAACTCAAAGCCTCAAACCAAATGGCTCCCTCTCTCTCTCAATCTTAAAAAAAAAAACTAATTTTAAAGGGTAGCTCAGCATTAAGAGAGAGGAATATTGGGAGAACCTGAAATAGAGCCAATAAATGCTTCTGACTGCCCTTACTGATAGCTGTGCGCATTATTAACGTTAATGTGAGCTGTGAATATTGAGAAAGACACCGGAACTGCAGACTAATCCCACCGCTGACACCACTGAGGCTGCGGGGTGCCGCACTCACTTGAGGGTCTCTGAGAGGAAGAAGCTCTGCTGCATGTTGTCATGGCTGGCCGTGGTGGCGTACACGTCCCTGATCCCAGAGAAGCCTGCCTCCACACGGCAGTGCTTCTCCAGAGCCTGTGGAGATGAGGGACAGAAAAACCATAAACATCACCGCAGGAACTGCAGAGCAGTGAGCAGGGCAGGGGAACGAGAAGGGCTCGTAAGGGCTGTACGCTTGAGCTAGGTACTTAACTGAAAATTGCCTCAGTAAACATCCAGCTGTATAAATGGATAACATGTAAAAGCTGTAACCTGTGCAAGTCACTCTGGATAAAAGCGTCTGCTGAATCACAATGTAATGTAATGTAAATGCAAAATTCTGCCTACATGCAAACCTCATTGACTGTACAGACCTAGACCTTGTTTTCAAGTCAAGTGGAAACAAGAGCAGGTACTGTTCAGAGGCTGTGACTGCCCCATTTAGTGATGAAATGCAGGTAATTACTTTGGTCATTACTTTGGTCATTACTTTGGGGGCTGATTTCTTAGACAATCACTGTGAGTGAGTGAGTCAGTCAGTCAGTCAGTCAGTCAGTAAAGGAGTGGGTGAATGAGTGAGTTAGTCAGTCAGTCAGTCAGTCAGTAAAGGAGTGAGGGAGTCAGTCAGTCAGTCAGTAAAGCCGTGAGTGAGTGAGTGAGTGAGTGAGTGAGTGAGTGAGTAAAGTGTGAAGCGGTGAATATGACACCTTTTAACTTTGTGACAACTTTCATATGTGAGAGACAAAGTGTGCACTGTCAGAGAACTGTAGCTGGGGAGTTTCAGAGCAGAGGCAAACAGACAAATACTAAGAAATCCTACAGAACTGGGTAAAAGCCATGCTAGTATCCATAAGCTTTCTACCATTAACTAATAAATAAATCTGTAATTCATCAAAGTTAATTTCTTTATGCACTCTTTGGCCTTACTGATGAGAGCCACCAGAAATCATAATCAACATCATTTGTTCACCCAGTTTATCAGTTTGCAGGTACACACCTCTCAAAAACTCCACAGTCAAATCCATTTTGGCAGACAAAGGCAAGAAAGGACTTGACATCAATTAAAGGACATGAACTACCAGTTCACCTGAAAACAGCCATTATCTTTGCAAAAACAGCATTAAACAAAACAAAAAACTCAATAGAACCATTACGCATTTAAAATGCAGCTTTCTCACATAGAATTTACAATGTCTTGGAGCAAGTCCAGTTGTGATTGGCTCTGACTTGTACCACTTAATCTTACATGAAGCTTCTCTCAAATGACACCAGAACCAGCATTTTCACATGATAAAGCTTTACTGCACTATGACTTCAGGCTGTTACTCAGAGAAAGAGATAAGTGGATAAGGATGGTAAAAAAAAAACTAGCTCCTCATTCCTCAGTCCAAGAATATGGTCATGTAACATATTATTATCCTATAATAACACTGGTCTTCAACATTTTAATTAATAATGGTTCAAAATTAGGGTGACACGCCACATTTAAGTTTTTTTTTCTCTCTGTGCCCAATAATTAGATCTTACCAAAAATTCAGCAGGAATTGATGTATTCATGCAGGAAACCGCTCTCCAGTAATGTGCACATTGAAGCTATCACAGCACACAAGCCTCAGTGCAGAGCAGAGAGGGCCGTGCTTCAGATGCCAGCTGGGTGCCGTGCTTAAGCCTTTCCCCCTGTTTGAAGCCCTGGCGGTTCTGTCTCACCCGCAGCTGTCTGTAAGCTGGGATACAAAGCCCTGCACAGCCCCTCCGCCCCACTTTCCCCCTCATTAAAGAAACAGCACATGGAAATGGATGTGTCAGTCTACCAGGGAGAGAAGCCAGCAGTCGCCTGGTGGGCTTCTAGTGCCTACACACCAACATCCACCAATCAGAGATCGCCAAAGCTGGACACATAAGGAAGCATGGCGCTTGCTGCTTATTTTTCCTCAGACACTGATGCACTGAGCAGACATTGGCAGAGTTCAGATCTAGCTGAGGCCAGATTATCCAAGGCTAACTTGCAGCTGGTGAGCAAAAAACAGGCTCCTTAGCAATTAGCCAAAACCTGCAAGGCATTTAATTTATTTGACACATAGGATGGCATGGCCACTGCGTTCGGACAACGCCCTGTGCGGTATGGAGTGCGTTAACACGGTGCTCACCTCCACAGCCTCCCAGCCCCACTGTCGGTACTTGGGGTCGTGGGTCAGTCTCCACATGTACATGTAGCTCTCGATGACCTCTGGCCGCAGGATGTAGTACCTGTCACTCAACCTGGTCGCCGTGGCTTCCGCGCCCCCGTCAAATCGGAAGGCTTCCGGTCCCAGTTTGGTGGCTGACGGTGTCGCAGTACGCCAGACAAACGAGAAACCAACAAACAAACGGACAGGGAGAGGCAGAGACAGGAATCAAAGCAGCTGTTATTAAAGGCATCTGGTGGCAAGAATCTTTTCAAAAGCACATTTGGACATAAATACAGGTTTGAGTCAGGACTTCATTCAAACAGCTCTAGCGGGCACACTATCAAAACCTTCAAACTCAGAAATACTGGCAATTTCCCCTTTGGTAGAACAAATACTTAGGAAAAACTGCAATTGGTTTGTATCCTACAATTAGCAGACATCTAATTTGGGCCTTTAAAGAAGAGGATGGCATTACAGATGGAAAAAAAAAAACATTTTAAATATTCCATTCCTACACAACAGCAGCAGCAGCCTGGTGACCTCTGACCTTCCACGCGGGCGTAATTTGCCATTTGGAGAGTTTTTTTTTTTATTATTACATTGATGTTGTTTTTCTCCCTTGTGGCCTTGCACTCCAGATGGTATGCACTCCTCTTTTCTTCACACAGGCTGCGGCGCTCCAAAAAGCTTGGAAGGCGAGGCGTTTGTGTGTGGCTTTCTGAGACAGAGACAGAGGGCTGGACATGGGGTTATTGTCCCGGTGTTATAATGAGTCCCTGAGGGCAGCAGTGGGTAAGCCGCCATGTCCAGCTGGGTCTGGACTCATACTTTAATTACACACAGCTCCAGACATTGTGGGAAGGAGCAGGTCATTTCGCTGGTTAGATCTTTCACTGAGATTTATCCTCAGAGAATATAAAGGCAAGGAACGAGGATTGTAAAAAAAGGAGAAAGATGGAGGTCTCCTGTGCCTTTGCTTTCGTTTTTCCTGTGTAAAAATGATGACTGCATGGGACAGGCATGCAAGGTCGAGAGCCATTGCTGCCAGGATCCGCACGCGGTCGCCCTGCCTCTTCTCCCTCTCCTTCCAGTCTTTCAGGTTTTTTCACCCAGAGAGTTTGTTTTTCCTCAAATGAAAAAAGATCAATAGGTTTGTTCAGAAAGCCAGTGCTAACAGACCAAAGAATCAACAATCCGTGGTGTGGAACAAGGCATTGGATCCGGCTGCTGTCGGTTCCTTCATCCCCTTTTGCAAGGAGAAATAACACAATGCTTTATTCTCCCTCTCCGGCCACACACCATACCAGTGTGCCCATGTGCTTCAAACCGCGTGCTCCTGTCCTTCCGGCCTGATGGAGACCGTTATTAATAACAATAATTCTCATAAAACAACATCCTGTATTGGGAGAAAGTATCCCAAACAAGACTTACTCATATAATGAATGGGAAATGCATGTCTGTGAGCTTGCTGGCATTTTGAAAACATGACCTCTTGTCCTTAAAATAACTATGCGATGGTGTGGATACTGAAGCCCCCTGCCGCACTGCTGATGGAGGCCATTCTTCTCTCACCCCACACACGCTCCGAGTGCCTGATAATATCTTGAAACCAGAGCATTTTTCACTTTTTCCCCCAAAAAAAGTGCTTCAGAAAATGCTAGCCTATGTGCTGAAAATATGGCAAGTACCCAGTAGTTGGGGAAAAAAAAACATTATTGTCAGCATTAAAGACAGCACTGAGCATAAGACACTCTGTGGTTTAGTGCAAATCTTTTTTTTTCTTAGCTCCAAAGGCAACTAATCCACCAGCCGTTTAAAACCTCCCAGTAAAACACTGCATACTCTCTAATGAGAAGCGAAACCGAAAGACTAGAGTTGAAAAAATAAAAAGCTGAGCTGCCTGTTGGGCAGGAGATCAAAAGTGTTCTGAGTACACCAAGAAACCTGTTCTATGATGTGTCACGTTAAGAAGAAAAAAAAACTTCTGAAGACGAATGCACCCAGCTCTCCGGTAGAAAGCTGAAATTGGCTCCGCAGATTAATTTTTTGTAGGTGTCAGGGCAAGAGACTGACGTATAGAGGCAGGAGCACACAGGATTTTTCTTAATCCAAACATCGCTTTTCCTCCCAGCTACCACTGAACCTGTCTTTGCTCCAGCCCTACGAGCAGAACCGTCATGATAACCAGGACCGAAATCAGAGTCCTGATCCCCATTCCTGGGCCAGCTTGTTTGTGCAGCCTTTTTCAGTGCATCTCACACTAACTACAAATGTAGAAAGATCGTTTAGTCACTTCAGCCCTTTATTATTAAGAGAGGGGCTAATATCAAAAGTAAATTGTAAAACCAAAGAAAACAAAGACCGTGCTTGTAGAGTAAAGTGTATGCCTCACCAGAGACTCACAGCTCCTGCTGCCCCAACACCCCTTACAATGAACAGCTATCACGTGCAGGTATCCTGTCCTCTCTACAGGAGAATCTGCAGGTCACTTCAATCCTCTTTCCACTCTTCTGACCTGTCCCTCATTACAGAATCTGCCCTTCTTACCAACCCAGGCTACTCACAATTATATGAGCATGATTTTGTCTGAGTCTTGTTTCTGGCTCCTGAGTACTTCCCCCTGCCTGTCACACACTTGTTTTCCTTCGTAGTCCTGTTTAGTGCTCCTGGCTCTGAGCAAAGCATAAGTGATGCAGGTGTCCGTATGGTAACCATGGAGACGCCCACCTGAGCGACTGTAGGACTCGTGACAGGTGTGGGTGATCTCGGCCGCCAGGTCCAGGTAGTGCTGCCTCTTTTCGGGCGGCCCGTCGTCCGCCCCAATCCCCACCATCCCTCCGGAGAAGCAGGCCAGGTGGCCCATCTTATGATCCAGGAGCCCCCCTCTCCACTCCGCCATGTAGGTCAGCCCGCCAGGAGACTTCTGCACCAGGTTCGCCTCAATGGCCTGGGGGGGGAGACACAGCCAGGAGCTTATTACAGTACATTACATTATCGGCATTTAGCAGACGCTCTTATCCAGAGCAACTTCCACAGGTCACAATTTTTACATGTTATCCATTAATACAGGTAGATATTTACTGGCAATCGCAATTTAAGTACCTTGCCCAACAGTACAGCAGCAGTGCCCCAGGGGAGAATCGAATAAGCAACCTTCCAGTTATGAGCCCTTCTTCTCACCACTTTGTTACACCGCCGCCCTTATAGGTGAGAACACAAACCCTAAACCCTTTCATCCATCTTTGTCTCACCACAACGCAATAAGTACACATAAATTTCTCCCTCACTCTAGGGAGGGTGGGTAGAGTAACTCAAGCAGCCACTAACAAATCAGTGTTTGTGTTTTCAAATATGGGGCTTTCCCACCAGACACAGCGTGATTGGATAATACAGGTATGGGAGGACCACCAACTACCTGCCCACTATGGAGGCTGATGGTTCTGTAGTGGTCTGAGAAGCTATCAGGGGATCGAAGATACTGGTAGAACTGAGTGCGAGATACACTGAGCCAATGCACAATTTCACGGGGAAGACTGAAACCAACGCACTGATCAAAGACAGGCAGGCACACACAGGGAGCGATGAGTCACTGCAGGCGGTAACAAAAGGACGCAGTGGGGGGTAACGAGCTGTGCTCTCTGCTACACTCCCTCTGCACAGTGAGAGCATCAGTCACACTGCCACGGCACTGACTGCCAGCTCCCGGCTGCGGGCACCGCCTGTGCCCTGCTGCAGAACCGGGACAGCTACTGCACCGCCTGCGCCCTGCTGCAGAACCAGGACAGCTACTGCACCACCTGCACCCAGCTGCTGCAGACCCGGGACAGCTACTGCACCGCCTGCGCCCTGCTGCAGAACCGGGACAGCTACTGCACCACCTGCACCCTGCTGCTGCAGACCCAGGACAGCTACTGCACCGCCTGCATCCTACTGCTGCAGACCCGGGACAGCTACTGCACCGCCTGCATCCTACTGCTGCAGACCCGGGACAGCTACTGCACCGCCTGCACCCTGCATCCTGCAGAACCGGGACAGCTACTGCACCGCCTGCATCCTACTGCTGCAGAACCGGGACAGCTACTGCACCATGCTGCTGCAGAACCGGGACAGCTACTGCACCGCCTGCGCCCTGCTGCTGCAGAACCGGGACAGCTACTGCACCGCCTGCATCCTACTGCTGCAGAACCGGGACAGCTACTGCACCGCCTGCATTTCAGAGCACTTACAGTCTTCTGTCCATAATGTGACATATGCATACGGTTTCTGTATGATTTATATATACAGTGTATATACATACATACATACATATATATTATACATATATATATGGTTTCATGTATATAATCACACACCACACACACATAAATGAATGAGACTGAAACTATTTTGACCTCCTTACTTTCAAAATCACATTCAAGTTTTAATACTCTATTCTAGTTTGAAGATGCAATGCAAGAAGGATCAAAAGCACTGAAATAAAGAAATTTTCATCAATATGCTCTCCTCCCCTCTCTCAGCCGTGCCCATCCCCCCGGGTCCCCCCCCCCCCTGCCCTCTCAGCTCTCATTAGCACCTGCGGGGATCCAATCCACACCTCTGCTCTGGGATCTCACAGCGCAGGGGAGTCAGCAGCTCTGCGGTCAGGAGCACAGGTGTGTGGTGCACGGCGTGGGATTATATTTACAAAACCGCTTACACGTACGACACCTGTTAGAAACTTCACATTATCTTTATTTATGAAACAGAGCTACATGCACTGCACCTGTATGCTAGCTCACATTTATGAAACAGAGCTATGTGGACTGTACCTGTATGCTAGTTAGGATAACTATTATTTAGTGATATGTCATGGAAATATGAGGAAATGCATGGTTAACATCTATGATGGCCAAACAAACCAAGCTGCTCATTTCCCTAGCTGCTCTAGGCAGGTACTGACAGAGTTTATAGTAATGCAAAGAAAGTAAAACTTTAGCAGTCAGCATCGGCCTCCTAGCCCTCCGAAATACATCTCTTGTTATTAATTAACGTACAACAGGGCCACGACACTCCTCCAGGCCAAAGGCAAGGGACCCTAATTAAAACCTGCTGCACTAATTAGAGGGGAATAATTGAAAAATAATGTTATCTCTTCATTGTCTTTAGTGTCTTGACTGGAGGATGTTCTTTTTTTGGTCTTATTTGTAATATACAGTGCACTGCTGAAACGGCAAGACATTATGCCTGCGAATTAAAATAGCGCAGCTGTACCGTTGGCCAATCAGAGCGCGTCACCGCAGCAATTCATCTTTAGTTCCACTCAAAGCCTGGCTGCAGGGCACCCCACAGACCGCAGGACAGCCTGGCAGAATGAAGTCTGCTTCTGTGGGTGTCAGAGGAGGCATATCATGTGACATACCCCCACGACCCCCCCTCCAAAACCCCCTCACTCACGCACAGGCCTCCCTGTCCCCACAATGCTTTGCTTCTCCTCAGCTATTCTGTCTGCAGGTGACAGGCCAAACAAGAGCCATTCTGCATGTAACCACGGCAACTCCAACGCTCTGGATGCCGCTGGTGAATTACCACAACAAACTGAGTGTGTGTGCGTGTGTGCGCGAGTGTGTGCGAGTGTGTGTGTGTGTTTGATTGGCTAGATTGAAGTATTGTATATGTTGTATTGTATCTTATTGTTACCCCACTCAACTCTATCTCTCAATAAAAAATAATGGATTACATTTACTTAGTGGCTTTTAGCTTTTCAAGGTTCTCAAAGTGCTTTCGAATGGGGGTCACCTCAGCCACCACTAACGTGGGTGATGCAGGGCAGCCATTTTGCACCAGAACACTGTCCACACAGTAGCGGAGTTAGAGAGGCAAGGGATTATTTAGCCAATTAAATAGGGGGATGGTTAGATAGCCAGTGAAAAGATCCTTATTTGCAGTTTAGCCAGGAAATCAGCAACCCCCAAACTCTTTGCAGAAAGTGCCATGGGATCTTGATTGAACACAGAGTCAGGACCTCAATTTAACGTCTCATCGAAAGACATCATCTCCTACAGCACAGTGTCCCCATCACTTTTTTTCCTGCTTGGACCAAAGTGAAGACTGCCCCCTGCTGGCCCACCAACATCACTTCAGGCAACAATAAACCTGGTTTTCTGGCCAGCTCTCCCATCCAAGCCCAACCCTGCTTAGCTTTAGCCATTAGCTAATTTCAGAACGAGGTGGCTGCTCTCAACCTTTCTCTCTCTGACTCTCTTTTCTCTCTCCTCCCTTGCCCTCCCTCTCTCTTCCTCCTTCTTTCTGTACCCATAACCTGGAATGGCAGCTGCAGCAGGTCCCTGCCTGCGTATTACCGCAGAATACATACCTCCAGGGCCGAGTAGTACATCTTCTTGGCCTCCTCATCAGTCTTGTCAGACATCAGATATGATTTGATCAGATACTCATAGAAGCTGTCTCCCAGGCCTCCGATGGACACGTGATCTGAGAGAGGGAAAAACCCAGAGTCACCCCACAGTCCCCTGCATTGAGCCCTCCTCTGTGAAGGAGGCCAGAGAGACACACACGTGATAACAACCCGCATCAAAAGACATGGGGAAAAAAACAACATGCGACACCCATACAAATCACACAGCGAGGCCTGGATCCAGAACAGCCTTTGAGATTTTACGGCGGGGATCAATACTGAGAGCATACGACATGGGGCTTTCCGTTGTGTTTGATTCCCCTGGATTAAAATGGCAGCTGAGTGTTGCTGTGCAAAGGTAATACCTCTGAGCTCCCTTTGCCCTTGACAGTTAGTCAGACGTGGCTCACATGAGCCCCCATTTCATACCACTTCATTCAAAATCTGCTCATATCCAATCTGATACAATCAGGCCTGTGATGGAAAATGTTTTTTTTTTTTTTGGGGAATTTCTTCCACAAGAGAAAATGAAGCATTCGTTATCCAGGGGAGTCTGGAGGTTGGAAGTGGATATTCAGATGGAGGGACAGGCACACATGCATGTAAAAACAAGTGCAAAGCTGGAAGCCTCTGAATGCGTTTTAAATCCACATAAATCTTCATAATCGCCATGATCCGAGGATCATCCCTCAGATGCCTGCGTTGGCTGCTGCTTATCGATATCAGAGCGTATCTGTGATTATGAGGCCGTGCTGCCTCCAGCCGGAATGTTACCTTTAGGCAGTCGCACCTGTGCCCTGCTGCTGTGCAGGTGAAGGACGTCACTAAATATCTACAAGCTTAAGGGCGGGATCTGGGAAACCCATACTCCTGGATAAAGGCATCTGCTAAGACTATACATATGCCACTACAAAGCAAAGGGGAGGAAAAGAACTCCCTCTCGGAGTCGTCTTGCGACTCTGGCTGGGTGTTGCGTTTATAAATGAATGGAGTCGTCTCAGCATCGGGGTCCTCTGTACTCACGCTGAACCCAGTTCCCGCTCACAGGACTCAGGAAGTTGGGGTACAGGCCGTGCGGCTTTTCGATTTTGTTGAGCAGCTTTCGGATGTTCATTACCTGCAGGGGCAGAGAGAGGGCACAGGTTACACCTGTGGTTAGACGGCGAGTCAGAGGCTTGCCTGAACTCGCCTCTGCCAGTTGGTATGTGAGAGGAAGGGAAAACATTCATTTAAACAGAGTCACGGCTGTAGAGACACTCTTCAGTAACACTAACAGTCATTCATACAAATTATATCATTAAGAATAGGTAATGGAGAAAGTATAAAATGGATTAATTTGGCCTTTTATCACTAGATATTACATTAAATTATTGTCATTTAGCAGACGCTCTTATCCAGAGCGAATTACATGGGTTGCATTTTTTTAATGTTATCCATTTGTACAGCTGACTGCTTTCCTTGAGCCTTAACCTGTGTTCTTTAACCATCCAGGTCACCCGCTAGCTGAACGGCTCACCTTCTCAGTAAAAACAGGATTGCTGGAGAGTTCCGTCAGGTGGACAAACTCCAGGTGCAGGGTTCCGAATTCTGCCAGGATGCTGCTTCCTGCTGAGGCCCATCCCCAGCTCCAGCTAGTGCCGCTGCAACAGAAATACAACCGTGACCGTGACCACCAATCCAGCCGCAGACCGTGAACTGCAATCCAACCACAGACAATCAACCGCAATCCAACCACAAACCGTGAACACCAATCTGATCTCAGCCTATGAGCACAAATATAATTGCAGAGTCTAATAACTAATCCAGCCATTTCCATTTACACTAGTCAAACTCTGGACCATGAACACAAATCCAACTATAGCTGTGAACACAAATACAACAGCAGACCATAAACACCATTCAACAGAAGACAGTGAAGACCACCCTACACCGCAACTTAACCACACTGGGAAGGTGACACAGGCCAGTCCATCCCATCTCTGCCCCCACTCAGTGTCTTGTGGTGCATAGACCTTCCTATGCTTATACCCCAACACAGTGCATTCACAGAAACTGACTGAAAGTCTCTGTTATTTGTTTCTGTGTCATTGTCGCTGGTGACTCGCCTCACTTTGTGGGAACAATTGATTACAGCTACTGCTCTGGAGGAGAATTTGGCTCAATCTGGGAAACAAAATGAGCGTTTCTTCTGCACAGAGGAAATAAAGAAAAAAAAAATTAAAAGAAAAAAAAAAACACAGGTGCAAATGTGTCTTGGAAACACCTTGGAGTGGAAATACTCCAGAAAAGGGTTTCTCCTTGTATGGAAGATGAACAAAGTTAGATTAAAAAAATTGCACCCATCTTTCAGGATTTTGATTTGACTGATTGACACAGTCAGAAAAATGCAAGCTGTCAAAAGAAAAGCAGAGGACAATAAAGAAAAAAGCAAAGTGTCTACACTAACACCTGGATTCAGTCAACAGTCGGCCTAAACTTTCAATTACAGAAAAATGCCTCACTTTTTTTTTCAATACAAACTCAATTTTCCCCCTCAATTCAGATTGCTGGACTCACCAAACTATGTTTGTGAAGAAATAAAATAACGATAGCTGTGAGTGTTAAGGAAAAATACTGAATTAACCCAATGCAAAGGAATGTTTATTCATACATGTTTCAAATGAATACATTGACTGAGAGAACATACACAACTGTACAGAAAAGCAAATCTAAGCAGCTGTAAAAAGCAAAACGGAGAGGAAGGCAGATAGTTAGACAGAGAGAGAATGATAGAGGGAGAGGGAGATAAGGAGGGAGAGAGAGCGAGAGGAGAGAGTAAGGAATGCACTATAACTGCTCTGGAGGTCTGGACTTTGTGATATGTGTGCAGGGACCTGCTGTAACTGGGAGGTCAGTACACTGATGT
>CM032884.1:1380000-1475000 GCA_019176425.1 Megalops atlanticus | reverse complement strand
CCATGTGACTCTATTGGTGGGGCTCAGCCCCTCTCTGAGACACATGCGCGTGTGGTGTGTGTGTGTGTGTGTGTGTGTGTCTAACATTAAGCAGCTCCTGCACTCGGCCGCAGCGAATCAGAAACCCCGCAGAATCCTGCGATTGTGTGAGCAGAGAGAACCCGGCGGACGGCCAGACTGATCCGCTATGACAGCAGACAGCTCGCATACTTCACTTTCAATTTGTACCCCTCTTAGGAACGCACCCGCCGGATTAAAACAGCTCTCTCTCCCGCTCCCACTCCCCTCTCCGAGCCACTACCTCACACAGGGCCAGCGGGGTCAGCGACAAACACACACACACACACACACACACACACGCACACACACGCACACACACACAAACACCACCCTCCCTACACAATCTCTTCCCATCTTATTTTTCCATCTTCTTCTTAAAAACGATGGCTCCAATTTGACAATGAAATTGCAAGAGCTCTTGAAAAACAAACTGCATATCTGACTGAATTCTCTCTAAAATGTACAGAGCATTGCACCTCCTCTGAATAAGGAATGTTTCTTCTTTTTTTTACTTTAATTTTCTGCTTTTCAATGACATACCTGAGTGCTCTCTCAGTGTGCAGCACTGTGGCACAAGGAGTGTGGCTCAGATAGACCGGGGGTTACAGAGCCTTCCCCCTCTGTGTGCTCTTCGCTCTCACACCATATTACCCTCCCAATACCTGCCCCAATCAGCAAGCGGACCTCAGTGACTCACTAAAGCAGAGCTCCACCCAGGACTCAAACCCATGTTCCTCTGGCTACTCATCCTGTGCCCGACTCCTCAGAGAGAGAGGCATCAACAGTTTGAATGTCATCTCGTTCCTTAGAGAGAGTTGTGAGCGGACAGAGCAGATTATCACTGCATAACCCTGAGATTAAATAGGCCATATTACAGTGTGTTCAGGGTTTATGGTCCTGCTGGGTCCTGCGGTAACTCCAGCCTCCTCTCCACGCTGTTTACTGCGCGTTCCTCTCTGCGCTGTTCAGGACGGGTTTAAAGTGCCCCTGCCTCTAAGTGAAAATTGCAAAAAGGGTAGGAAAAGGGAAAAAGGCTGCATTACGGTCTGTGGGAATCCCTTTGGACCAGAGAGCGGCGTCTGCATCTGCTACTGCGGCTGCAAATGGCTTCTGTGCATTTGGGAGGGAAAGGAGGGAGGACCACGGCAGGACACTGAGGAAACGTCAGTTTCACTTAGAGACACAGAGGCTGCAAAACACCTTTTCTGACGACAACCTCATCACACACTGAAATAAGGGGACAGGACAAAGGACAGAGCAAAGCATAAAAAGAATAATTAATAACTAAACAAATGAGCTGGCTTTGCGTGTGGCCACCAGCGTGTGGTATGGGGTGTGACTTCTGGAACATTAATGAGAGCACCAGTAAACGAGGCGCTGGAAAGATGTTTTCTCCCGACTGAGATGCTTTTTCCGCAGCGTAACGCCTGACCCACCCCTCACACCTTCTCTAAGAACAGGGGAGTGACGTGCTCTCACCTCCTCCCGAGTGTGAGTGTGTGTCATTGCACAAACGTGAGTGTACAACTGTAGACATGACTTCACCGCCTGCTGGTGAGAGGCGTGACAATCAGGGCCCTGCACCGCACCCTCCTGCACGGTCCCGCTCCGCTGTCCCTTCGCTAGCTATCCGACCACAGCAACGGCTCAGATAAGACTGCATGCCAAGCAAACACTATATATAACACTGTCTACACTGAGACATAGGGTAGTGTATGTGCTTGATTTACCTTTGTTTTCTAGGCTGTCCAGTTTCAGATTAACACAAGTTAAACTTGTAGTAGTGCTTGAATGGCGTTGTGCTCACACTCACTGGTCTGGAGTGTTGTTAGCCTGGTCTGACACTGTTGCTAATTTAACCTGGATGGATACACTTCTGTTCTCTTGCATTGGAAGTCGCTCTGGATAAGACCATCTGCTAAATGAATGTAATGTAATGTAATACCTGCAAGGTAAAAATGAGAGAAGCAAAAGTGTTTTGCCTGCATGTGGAACGAAAGCGCAGGCGCGTGTTTGCTCACTGCTGAGGGCCTCAGAGGTTTGTGTTTTTCTGCCTGTCTGGACTCCTGCTGAAAGCTCACACAGCAGAGCACTGTACCTCCCTGACCTTCAGAGAAGTTTTTTGGCCAGCTGAGTGTATAAGCAGCTCTGTGTGGCTGCAGATGAATAATTCCTGTTTCGCAGCTGTCTGCCTCCTCCAAACATATCTCACCGCCATCAGACCCGGCCAAAATGGGCCCTCTGTGCCCCTGCGCTTCGCCCCTGTCCTGCCCGCTTTGGGAGATCGCTCTGCAAGGCCACAGAGAGCCCTGGGAAATCTCGCTGTCCGGTCAGATTCCTCCTCCATTCAAACACAAAATTTGCAGCTTGTTTTTTACACTATCTGCCACCGTGCTGAAAGCATCAGCTCTGTCTGAATGCTGTTTCACCCTGGATTCAGTCAACAGCATGTCTTTCAACACCGACTTTCGGATGCTGCTCTTTATTCCCCACAGACACAGTCTGGCGAGTTCAGATGTCAACAAAGTGAAAGAGAGAAGCTGTATTTTTATTCAAAAAAAATGAAAGCTTGCATCTGTGTCAAGGCCTAAGTCAAATGTTGACTGAGCATGTAAGCAGCTCTTTGTGTGACTCTAATTTGAAAAATTCAAACACATAAAACAACTTTTCATTTATCTGTGCGATGTTCCTCCTCAACTCTCTTTGAAGTAAGCTATATCTGACTATGCAAAAACCCTCAGCACAGAGGAGCTGTCTTTGTAAACCTTTTAAAGATCTCTGACCTGTCCAGGTCCCAACTGAAGCACAGACAGAACAGACAACATCCAGCTTTAACAGGGAGCGGTGTGGTGTAGTGGTAAGGAGCAGGGCTCGTAAACGAGAGATTGCAGGTTCGATTGCCCTCTCAAGCACTTCTTCTGTGCCCTCGGCAAAGTACCTAACCCACAACTTCCTCAGGAAATATCCAGCTGTACAAACGGATAACATGTATTGTAAAAAAAAAAATGTAACCTATGTAAATCACTCTGGATTAGAGGAAAGATACAGTATTACATTATTGTCTGCTAAATAACAATCATGTAATAATGTAGCGTAAAAACAGCTGCAGAGACGGCTGCTGCCTCTGCGCCTGGCACCACATGCTTCCCGCTCCACTCCTGCAAGAACCGCCGTGCTGCTGGAGGCAGAATCTCCAGGACACAGCTGGCGCACCATGGCAACGGCGCGACCGTACCGCCAGGCCCGCTCATGAAAGCCGCGGATCTTCAGAGAGCATCGCTCCAGGACAGAATCCACATGCTGTCGGACAACAAACCCGGCATGGCTCACGGCAAAGCTTGACTCGCTTCCTGATCTCGCCGCCGCGCGGGAACGATGTAGGCCTGAGAGACACCCCCTAAACCGGCAGAGAGGTGCGTGTGCTGGGGCTGTCCATCATCCCGTCCCCCCAAAACAGCATGACACAGCTCTGATGCACGGTGACCGTCTGTCAGTTTCCGAATGATAACACCTCTGTTCAGGAAGATAGTCCAGACAAGGCACAGTGTGCATAATTTATACTAAGTGGATTCACACAGGAGAGGGCATGCAAAAAAAAAAAAAAAAAAAAAATTAAATAAATTAGATATGAGGACTTCTCAGGGAACAGAGTCCAACACATAATTTACTGCTAAAGTAATACATTCACAAACAAACAAGCAGAGAGAGCATTGAGGAGACTTCTGAGTAGTGTGTGATATTAGACGAAATCTCAGATTACATTACAAACCTTATTACTCTTGAGCTTCGTCATGGCAGAGATACACGCTTCTTCCCTCTCCTCAAATGGTGTTTCTGTGTATCACTTGCTTCACAGCCCACTGGCTCTCCATAATACGCTTGTCACTGTTGTGTTTGTTGCTCCTCCACGAGGTTTTCCGACCACATTATGCTTTAAAATTCAAGAGTGAGATTGCCGTGTTTCTCTGCCTAATAACCGGGACAAGGACGGCACACTGTGCTTCAGAGCAGTTGTCAGGTTAAATCCCCATCCTCTTTCAGGGATTAGTTTGGTTTCAGATTTCACCTTCACTCCTCATTTATGATCAGTAGGATGGAACGTACCTTGTTTCACCACTGACCACCAGGTGGCACTGTCTGCAATGACACAGACATAAAAAAATTCCTCTTTATGATTCTGGAAAGCATGCAGCCAGCCAGATCAATGAGTTTTTGTGCCACCCATATAATTTACTCATCCAAATAAGTGATTGTATTTTTGAATATCAATGTAAGTAATGAGGTACTCCAGCTGTCCAAAATTTTTGTCTCTCTCTGCAAGGACAAGTTTACTTAGCTTTGGTCTCATCCATAAAATATCCCATCAATCGTAACATTCAACCAAGTGGAGATATTTTAAATTGCTCAGTGTTCCCTGAAATATATGCGAAAGCCAAATTTGAGTCAGAATCAATTTTCCTACAAGACAGAATTCATAAACATAGTTATGCCTAACTGCATTTGCCAGTCTCCAGGAGTGAGCAGCAGCACAACCACCTGAAACACATGCTGTTTAACTGAAGGTCCTGCGACAGGCTCCTCCACGGGTCCCAGACAGGCCACCAATGGGAATGACATCCTCAACACTGCCATACCTTTGCCATGAAAAACAGGGATAACAACTATGAGGTTATTACAATGATGGCCATGCTTTTCTTATTACAGATCCTCTGCCGATGTCATCACAAAGTCCATAAATCTTGTGCTCACTGCACATCTTCTCATACAGCAAATGGCAGTGATTATGAAAAACAGCGCTGGAATAATCACAGCGAGGTCGTCTGCACAGCAGGTGTAAGGGGCTGAGAGTGGCCATGAAAGGAGGGGAGCAAGGCCTCATTTTCGCTGCCTTATCTCTCGCTCTTATCTGCTTCTCTATCGCTTACATCCCTGCCCCGCTGCACTGACGCTTCCCTCTGCCTTGATGCTCGCGCTGCTTGCGACAGAGTAAAAATAAAAGCACATGTTGCTGCAGTCTGAAGCTCAGGACCGAACTTGAACAAGAGAGAAAACGCTGCCAGGGACATGAGTCACGAAATCTGTAGCTGCTCGGCCAGCTGGCCGGTGCGTGTGCACCTAATGCAGGGATCAGACCAGCTCACCGCAACACAACTTCAGCAAACACGTTCACGGCTCAGACACAGCACATCACGGAGTGGCTCAGAGAACACGCAAAACCGTATCTGTTACACATTTTCCACACCAAACTGTTGGTCCTAAATTAAATATGTGTATATTTTACTGTACATTTTATATGCTTAATTCTTTTTTCAGCTGCAACGATGTTGCTTTTATCCACCCAAAGAGGATCTTCACATGTGCGTCAGACGGCCTCTTTTCTGAAGCTGATCTGAGCTGCTGCATGAGTGGTGGATCTAACACAGCTCGTGACTCGCGGCAAAGCGGGCCGATATGAGGGGGGGCTCCAGCTCTCAGGCTTTCAGCGGGTTTCAGGCAATCAGGAGATTTTCCTATTGATTGCAGAATCAATGAGGGGAGAGAAAGGAGCCGGGGCTGCGGTTTCCACGGCGGCAATCAGGTGATCAGACGGACCCCTGCGGCCAATGGCAGGCTGCCGGCAGGGCGCACGCCTTATTACACAGGCGATGGCGCGCAGGTACAGCGAGCGAGACCGGGGGGGAGGGGGGGGGCAGCGGGGGTTTAATATTTAACCGATAACATCTCCAATCCGGGGCGCCCGGCTCGCCAGGAGAGCAGCGATGGTTCGTGATTCCGCAGTGATTTGTGGGTGTCACGGGCTCTCCAGGTTCAGATCAGGACAGCCCCGATAAAGCGTTGAGTAGGAAGACAGAACGTACACACACCCTGAGAAAGAACAGACTCCTCCCCCACAGCACTGAGGCTGACTCACACATAACCTTACAATCTCCTCAGTCTCCTTACGAGCGACGGTGAATCCAGGTAAATGAGGAAAATGAAGGATCTCCTGTATCACCTGCGACTGTCTGAGAACAGAAGGCCTCACTGGCAGCACACTGTCTGTCCCTCTCAGCTGTGCCCTAAAGTTCGCAGGTCTGCATTTTTGCTCTGCTGCCCCCAACAAAAGGCAAACCCCCTCATTCACATTAAAACGAACACCCCCCCCCATCTTTATACACGTCAGTGTTGATAGTTTCATCATGTTTAGGTTGCTAAACAAATTCAAGATATAGTCTGTCTGAGACAAACATTTTCAAAACGGCATCTTCACACCTCCTGTTTAGCCTTGTATGATTGGCAGGCTTCCAGTTCTGATTGGCTGAGTATGAAAGCGACCAGTGCACACCACTCTCTCCTCTCTCTGGGATGTGGCACCCAATAATGAAGGATGCCAATGACGTGCAGGCGTGGGGAGAGCTGACCGCAGTGAGGAAGAAGACGAAGCACACCCTCTCTGACCCCTCCTTACTCAACACACTGACTGGTTTACAGGTGATGCTGTAGTGTTGCATCGTCCTCTGGATACTCCGCCTGTTTGGGTGGGTGGGGAGGCTGTGAGAGCCCCCTCCTGGATGGGGAGGGATCCCCCTGAGCTGCCCCTCTTTCCACGGCTACATGCAGTGACAGAAATATACACTGTATGTTTCTCCCTCAGTGTTTTCAAACCAAACAGCTCCTCTGAGGAGATGCCGGCTGCTGCTGCAGCCAGTCCCGGTTTACCTTTATGGCCGGGTAAAAGGACTGGCCCTCCAACAGAATGGAGGGGGAGAGGGGGACAGAAAGAAAGAGAGAGAAAGAGAAGTGGGGGGGGCAGAGAGAGAGGGAGGGAGAGAGCAGGAGAGAAAGAGAGAGAAAGAGGAGGATAAACAGATAGAAACAGAGAGACAAAGAGAGAAATAGAAAGCAGAGACAAAGCTACAGGAAGAGAGACAAAGGGATAGAGAGAGAGAGAGGCCCATCTATGCATCCTCACAGAGAACAATGCTGATAGATTCTGACGCCAGCGTGAGGCACTTGCCCGTAATTTGCTTTTTCGGGTTTAGCATAAGCAGTCCAAAGCCGCCGAATCCTTTGAGGGACGAACGCCGGAGCCCGTCTCTCCCGCCGCACTCCGCCGCAGCCAGAGACGAAGCGGGAGCGCTAAGCCTGCTAACCAGATAGCAGCGCGAGCCGCGGCACAGCCACTCTGAGGAGAGGCTGTCTGTCAGAGCCAATCAGGCGCGGCAGATCTGATCCGGGTTATCATGCGCAGCCAGCATCTTCTCGCAGGTCTGCGTACGGCGTGGCTATTTAATAACGCCTGGCGGCAAAGGCCTCTTCAAAGCAAAGCCCATGAAAGAGTCATGAGCAGATAAAGCCATACATACAGATGTGTGTGCGTGTGCGTGTGCACGAGAGAGAGGACATATGTCTGTATTTAAATATGTGAGCGCATCCATATGTGCATGTGTGTGCTTGTGTCTCTGTATGTGCGTGTGTGTGCTTGTGTCTCTGTATGTGTGTGTGTGCGTGCTTGTGTCTCTGTATGTGCGTGTGTGTGTTTGTGTCTCTGTATGTGCGAGTGTGTGTTTGTGTCTCTGTATGTGCGAGTGTGTGTTTGTGTCTCTGTATCTGCGTGTGTGTGCTTGTGTCTCTGTATGTGCGAGTGTGTGTTTGTGTCTGTGTATGTGCGTGTGTGTGTTTGTGTCTCTGTATGTGCGTGTGTGCGAGCGTTTCTGTGCTGTTGCGTGAGTGGGTGAGGGGAGTGAGTTTGTGATGCATGTATTCATATCTGCACACACTGGGATGCATAAATGCCCACATCCATTTGTGCACGTGTGTGAGTGTGCAGAAACAACGTGTGCTTTTTCCACACCTGTTTATGCAGAGATGCAAGAGCATGGACATAACTCCATACGAAGGCCTGCCGTCTCTTTAGAATTATGGGTAATGGAAATGTACACCTGCTTTCTTACAACCTCACAAGATTAGCAACTGGCATCTGAAATTACAGTCATCACAGTGCAGCATTCAATTCCAGAGAGCCTCTAAAACATCTCTGCTTTTTATCTACATAGAAATTGGAAAAACAATCAAAAGGGTGCAAAACATACCTATTTGCAATAGACTGTCCGTACCAGCCACACGACCACCAAGTAGATATGATGCAATGAAATGCATTAAAATGCATTTCCCAATCCCACAATTCCTTCAGCTCGGAATGAAGAGAGAACAGCAGCAGCTCCACACTGAGGTGATCATCAGTGCCGAGCCCCATCAGTGAGAGATTCGGCAGGCACAGGCCGCTGTAATGACGCACAGACACACGGCACGTACATCCCCCTCCTTACGCAGGCAGTCACGTTCCTGTCGCTACAGAGTGAGAACTCCACGCCAGCGCCCAACCCCTTCTTCAGGAGCACTTCTGCCGGTGGGCACAGGTAGAAGCAGGGAAATGAGCCAGGGGGGGCGAGGGGGCAGGTGAGGTTTTAGCACATTTAAACCCCCCCCCAAAATCAGCAGAACGTCAGTGGGGAACAGCCAGGGCGAATGGTGTGAGTGAATGACAAGCCTGACTGCAAGAAAAAATAAATACATAACTCATATTTTCAATAACTATTTCTTACAGAAGGTCATTCGCACTGTTGGTTCGAGTGAGAAAAGAGAAACATTCAAATAAAAGACAGCCAGTTCTCAATGCAAAATATATAATTAAATCTAAAAATCTGTTGAAGTCACTGATGTTGCGCAGCCTGTTATTTTTCCACGAGTGAGAAAACAGTCAACATGCCTCATACATTCTGTCCTTGAGCAATGATTTTATACTAACACTTTCAACATTATTTACTTTTCCTCCTCCTTTGGGTGTGACATTTTCATACGTTCCTCTTCTTGAGTAAAAACAAGATAATATTCCTACGGCAAGATGCTCGGTCGCTTACCCTTAGGCCTGGTGTCAGCAAAGCAGGACTGCAAATTGTGACCTTTTGCTTTCTCAATGAGGCGGCACCAGCTAATCTGCACCTTCACGCTTTCTCGCTGTTATAAAGCCCTGGGGTTTAGCCAAGACACACGGATGAATTGTGCTAAACTGCTGCTCCGTTTTGCAATGGAGAATAACTTCCTCTGGCGAGTCAGGCCTAACTGAGGCCAACTTAATCCCGCCCCAACCACCAGCCAGAGTAATTCAGTGGTAGTGAAGGAAACAGCCAGACAGCCAGGAGAGACCTGGGTGGAACCACGTCTCCTCAGATGCAAACCCAGAGTCACAGCCACACCCGGAGACCAGAGGAGCTGCGTGAGCTTGGCGGTCGGCGGGATTTGCGCTCGTCAGCGCAGCTCAGACCCCGGCAGACCCCGGTCCTCACGGCAGCTGCAGGAGGAAATCTCCGATAAACAGCCGTGTCGAGCCGTTTGTTTATCAGCGCATCTGCGAGGCCCTGTCTTGACTGGATTTTGAAATGCGGTACATCTCCCTCAAGGCCCGACGTTGTTTTACATACTGAAAGCAGTCCCATGTCAATAAAACCAGTCATGAAGAGGCTCCTCAAGGCTATTTGCAACAAAGTTATGAGTCACTTTAGCCACACAGTAAACATGACTATATTGTTGCCTGGTATATTTTATTTGCTTGCATTCACATGCCTGCAAACAGCAGGTTGCAGTCCTCTTCGGAGCACAACAGCACAGACTCTCACTGACGGAAAGCTTGAAAAATCTGTCCCCTGGCTAACTTCTTCAGCCAATTATTTACTCCGAGTGCTCTCAACAGGCTAAGCCATATGTCGAAGAATTCCACAAATTGGCCCTGCTGCTTCCATCTTGCAGAGTGCACCGTTCTGCTGCAGTACCAGCCTGTAACATGCCCATTCATGCAGTCATTCTACAAAACGCACTTACACCATGGGAAGCACGCATAAGGGCCGGGCCACGTGACCACTGTCTAGGGGAGTGTGGTGTAGTGGTAAAGAGCAGCAGTGTGGTGTAGTGGTAAGGAGCAGCAGCGTGGTGTAGCGGTAAGGAGCAGCAGCGTGGTGTAGCGGTAAGGAGCAGCAGTGTGGTGTAGCGGTAAGGAGCAGTAGTGTTTAATTCGCAGGTGGTGATTTACTGATGGGCACTTTATGGGCTTTATTCAGCTGTACAAATGGACTGCATGCAAGATATTGACCAAGTTTCTGCTAGAAGAATATGCAATGTAATGTGTGACAAAAAGGTGTAAATAGTGTTGTACCACATCAAAGACGAGAATGCCCGACCCCTGACTCACATGTCATTGAAGTGATGCACAGAAGCTGACTGCTACAGTGCTGCCATTAAACCGTAACACCTTTTCATGTTTAGACTTAAGTGAGTAGGGAGTGAAAAACAATTGATTATTAAGCACATATAATTTTGACTTGTTTTATATTTTCATGCTCATAAAAAAGCGGGAGACGAGTATATTACAGTTGAAGTGTTCCTGCTTGCCACACCCGGTATCTGCACCTCAGGGACCTCTGTGCCTTCCTCTGCTCCTACCTGTGCACGGTGCAGGTGTCATTTCATTAATACTTCATTAATACCTCACTGCATCTGCATGTCATTTGCACACTGAATTTCCCTGAGCGGATCACCACCTCCCCCCGCATGCCGACCCTGCTTCTGCTCCTCTCTGAGGAATTATTTCCATCGTGTGTTCTGCCCTTAAAGGCAAAACAGTGCCTTTAATCCCACAACTTTATGCTGACAAAACGCTGATCAACACAACATCCCATGCACAGAAAATACATCCTCCTTCAGGCTGGCTGTGTCTTTGATGCCCTCTGTCAGCCACACACACACACACACACGTACACACACACTCACACACATCCACCACAGTGGTTTGAGCTCTAAAATCATAAAAACACAGAACAGTATCCCAATTTGGTCCCTTTCCACTTTTAAAATGGTACAAAGGCCTCTTTGCCATTACAGCCAGCTCATGTGCATGACCCACGAAGCACTTCATACTGTAATCTGCATCCTCATACTGTATGATTTCCTGCATGTATGTAAGAGTAGCGCTTATGATGAAGGTCACACTGACTGCGCTGAAGCAGAAGCATCTCTCTGCTGCAGGGCCTTCTCCTCATGCCCCCGCAGGTATCTGTGCTGCAGACAGAGAGGAGGCGCAGGCTTAGCGTTCTGGCCAGAGCAGACAAAGCCTATCTCACCCGCACCGTGGGGCGCGGAGATACAGACTGCGGGAAATGGGAAAGGCAGGGATTAGCCATTCATTCATTCATTCTTTTCTTTTGCGGCATGCTTCATAGAGAGAGGTTTGGAGAGTCAGCCAGGCTTAGCCTTGGCAGTAACCTGGCGAGGGGTAATTCCTCTGATACTAAGCACTCCAGCGGAGGCTGGGGTCGCCGTGGCAATCGTCACCACGGCAATGCCATCACTCATTGACACACTGACACTGCACGGTGTGCCTTTTAATGTGAATTAAATGTTACTCCATCCACCAGCGAGGGATGTGATTGGTGGAGACACAGAGGGAAGGAGGGCCTCTGGTGTATTGGGGGGTCCTCCAGTTGATGGGACCACCCACATTTTAGAAACCCTGAGCTTACAGATGGACCTTGCCACATATTGATATATTTTCTGCTGTTTATAGAGCTGGATATTAATGGCAATAAAATATCAGAGAATTTGCTCCCAGGTATAACAGGAGGACCATTCAGGAACTGAACCTGCAACCCAAGGTTATAAGCCCAGCTCTTTAACCACTCTGCCACTCTACGCAGCAGCGGACCGGCACACCGCCTGAACGGAGACTCTGGCCCGGGATTCCCGGCAGACTCATTACTGGCGACATCATCGCTTAATCAATGTCATTAGCGGTGCAGGACCCCGGGGTCTGCTGCACCTGCAGGCCCAGGTTGCCTCACGCTACACAGGGGCTTCATAAATAAACCCATAACCGTGAAATGTCCCATTTTTTTTAGAATAGATTTTCTCATTAAATAAAGTGTGCCACAGAAAACATTTACATATTTATCACTCAGTTTGATATTTACCTACAGTACGATACACACAGAGCGTGGAGTAACACTGAGAGCCAGCGCTCCGTGCCCTCCTCCCGCTGCCAGGCCGAGGGCCACAGGGCTGCGGGCAGAGAGCAGGAAACAGGGTGCCGCTCACCCGTTTCCCATCTCAGCTCCACACCGCAGCCCAGCTTTGGCAGGAGAAGCACTAATGTTCCAGATTCTGTCACCTTCAATCAGGCACTGCCACGGATGCCCCAATGGACCCACAGTCAGGCACTGCCACGGACGCCCGAGCATCAGGCACTGCCACGAGCAGACCCGCAGTCTCCCTGCATTAACTCTACTGAGCATGTGAAAGCAGCCCCTTCACGGTGGCCAAACCTCACTGGGGCGGATACAGACAACTGCACCTGGGGAAGGGTAACTAACTCCAGCCTGCCTCATCCCGCCCCCGCCACACCCCCCCGCCCCTCTCATAACCCCCACCACCCACTGATCACGGCTGACTGACCCCCGTCATAAATTTCACTCACTGGAGCTGAAGCTGCAAAGCTGAGACAGGCTTCACTTCCTGCTTCCTGACAGAAGGCGTTGTGGGAATGAGGGGTCCTGGTGGAATCTGTCCTGCCTGCGTTTGGGGGGCTAGCAGAGAGAGGGACATTCTTCCCTCACTGCCATGCCCCCTGACCCCTGCAGACAGCAGCCGTGGCATATGCACCTCCCGCATTTGGGCAGGTGAAGTACCTGGTGCATCCTCTCTCTTAATGGAGTCAGAGGCTTTGCTGACTGATTCGGCTCAAACCCATTTACCCCGCCCCCCTCCCACCTTCCCCAAGCTCTCATCGATCCCAGCATTCCAATTAAAGAGCCAGGAAAACCTGCTTTCACTCCCAGTGATTTAACAGCAGAAACAAGAAAACTTTCAAACCCTCTTAATAGACTGTGGATAACCTGAGCCTGGTCAAAAAAATAATATTGATGGAGGAAGAATTGGAAGAAGGCCTAATGTCTTCTAGCTACAGAGGCACACAGGAACCCTGCAGATGCAGTCTCTGCTGGGCGCTACCATCACACAGGGTAATGACCCACCCTCAGGCTGAGGTACGCAACGCTTCAGATGGTGGGTACAGAGACGAACTCCGACCTCCTGAGAAGCGAGCACAAGAAACACTCAGCATCCACCTGTGGATGAACAAATATTTTCCTCCCGTGTTTCCACGGTGATGAGCAGAGTGAGGCAGTGTTGGGATTGGCCGAGAGCCAGCTTTCAGTGCGGGTGGATGGAGGAGGGAATCCTGGAGCCAAATGAAAGCGTGCCGTCTGGCTGCCCCCCATACCCCCCGCGTGCCCAATCGCCGGGCAGGGACAGGAAGAGTGTCCTCACGCCGGCGGCTTTGATTCGGGGGGACTGGCACTACAGCGTCCCGCTGGTAAACAGCACAGCCAAACAAAGCACTCATCACTGAACTCATTTCTTTAATGGCGAGATTAATGCACTCCAGGTTCATGGTCTGTTTAGCATGGAACCTGAAATGAGCTGTTTGATTTGATCTGCTTGATGTTATTAAAACCCGGATTATGCATGCAAGGTACTTTGCACAAAAGATACAGGAACAAACAAAATTTGGCTGGAACAAAATACACCACACCTCCGCAGCAACTGCAAAGAAAGAGCTCCCTGGCAGTGATTTCTGTTATTAGCACTGTTGGTGTTCGTTTCAGAGAGCACTTCCTCCAATGCCCCCAGACTCCAGCTCTGGGACTGCAGGCTAGACGGCATATGCATGTGCAGTAGAGTGGAATGGAGTTACATTCTAATCAGGAGAATGGGAGCGGAATTGAGCGTAATGGAATAACATTCCAAACAGGGAGAGGAAGTGGACCAGGCCCTAATGGAAGAGCGTGCTGTTTTGAGGGAGGGAACGGTATTCTAATCAGGACAATGGAAGCGGAATAAAGCAGCATGGGACAGCGCACCTCCCTGAGAGACGCACCTGATGTAATTACAGGGGGCCCGCGCCCCCTCCCCGCCGCTCCACAGAGCCAGACCGGTCTGCATGGCGGCAGACGCCACTGCTGTAATCCATTAGTGCACCAGGCTCTGTCGCTGTGCTTCAGTTACAGGTGTGCGGCAGGCAGATTCCATAGCGCACGCATCAGCTGCGCTCTCTTCAATTTATTCCTTTATTCTTTTTTTGCATCACCAACAAGGGTCTCTACTTACAGGCTGGCCATTTAACTCATTGTTCAATTGCCCTTGAAAGGCTAAGAACTAATATATCCTGCAGAAGAAATTTTGAAAATGTTGGTTTACATAAAAACCTGTCATCCCGGGGACTGAGCTTCTGCTTCGTTATGTCTGTGCGAATGCAGGGGCACACGTGGCATCACTGAGCCTGACTGCAGAACGGGCGCACTCACAGCGGCTCCACTTCACTGTGAATTCCCCCACTCCACCCTCGCTCCTGAGCTGCCCGCTCCTCAGCCTTGTGGGAAAACCAAAACAAATCTGCTACGCCTGTTCGCTTTGTATTTTCCCTCCCAATCTCCATTTCCCTATCTGCCAAGTTGCCATGGTTACAGATGCCCCCCCAGTCTAAATAAACCTGACCCCCTGTAGGTCTCGTGGGTTTTCCTCTCCTGCATTCCTGCTGATCACTCTGACCCTGCGATCCACCGCGCCCTCAGAGACTCACAGTTACCCCATCGCCTGCTACTGCAGTCTATGAATGCGCTCCACTGGGCTGTGGAGTCACTTGCATCATCGTGTTGATTTGCAAATCAATCACTGTCAGACAGACACAACCCCCGTGTCTCCACAAAACCCAACCTTAATGCAGGAGGTTTCATCAGCTGACGCTGATCTTTGCAAATCATATCGATTGCATTTGTGTTTTTCCCTCTGTGTAAATACACTACAACTTCTACCAAGTACTTCTACCACTACTGCTACCAAGCGCTAAGAAGAGGAGGAAAAAGAAGGCATTTCATTTAGGAAAAAGAAAGCATATCTGATTATCTCATTTCAGTGAGATAATCAGTTGCAGCTACATTGGCACTGATTTGCAGTGCATTCTGAGATCACATTTTTAAATGTTTTCATTTGTGTACTTATGTATGTCATATTAAAAATCTGCTGAGGAAGACAGAGTCCTAACCTCTGAGCTGGTGACCACAGATACAAATCTGGGTGGGGGGGGGGGGGGATTCTCCTGAAAACTTACAAACTTTTATTTTATAATTTTAAAATTAAAATGCTAAAAGAATGAAAGTAGTTTTTCTTTTATTTATTTCACTTCATTTTTTTCTGGAACCTGCTCATGCAAGTGGACTTAACTGAGTTTGGAGTAAGAACCCTTGTTCAAGGAATGCGGTGGGGATTTGACCCCGTAACCCCGCGGTTGTAGACTGTAAGGCAGGACTGTGGTGCCCGCTCCGACCCTGCCGCGGCACGCCGGGTCCTACAGCAGCACACAGCAGTCTGCTCGGGAACACGGGGAAGTCAGCGTTTTTCCGAGCTCATCCATCACAGTGAGGGGGGTGTGCGGGGGCCGGGGGGCGTGATGGCACAGCATCAGGGCTGAGCAGACCCAATCAACGCCCCTCTGTCTCTAATGGAGTGATAGATCGTCCCGACCGCGGATGGTAAACAGCCCCCCCCAGGCGGGGCAGCGCTCGCAGACAGCGGGCCCGGGAGAGGGAGTTCGGCAGGGGCTGCCGGAACGGGACAGACAGATATCGATTTCTCAGCCCTGAGAGACGGGACGGGAGGGGCTTTTCTGTAGCAGAATCAAACAGTTCCCAGAATTCAAAGCTGCTGGGATTACTGTGCGGTTATCCTCCTCATTCCTCGTATTGATGACTCAATAGGTGTCCCATTAGAGCACCCTGACTCACATGCACCGCAGTGAAGCATTATGGGCTCTGATGCAGCACTCCACACACACACACACACACACACACACACACACACACACACACACACACACACACACACACACTTACATTCAGCCTCTCAGGATGATGCTCTTATCCTTACAAAGCACAGGTTCAAAAGGGCATCTAATAAAGCACCAGCACTGCTCTACACACAGAGCACAACAGCTCACTTCTGAACATGCGTCAGTCCATCATACAGAGCTATGGCGACTGCTACCACCAACACTGAGGCGCTACAGCAGCATGTGCAGTCAGTCATGCCCTGCAGTAACACCAGGAAACAGGAGAGAAGGAAATATCTGAGTGATGACTGGGGTCCAGTATTAGGACTGACACAACAGGACCATGAGGTGAGCACATGGCTCCGACCCCAATCCTCAAGCCAAAGTTCAGGAGCTGATGCTTCAATGCATTTATTTCAGATAAACCACAATGATATTTACTCCTGGATTCCTGCCTCGTGTGCATAAATTTCACACCCACAAAACACACTGGGGGGTCAGCATGAGAGGTGCAGATTCACGTCTGACTTCATCCCAGCGTCAGTGCAGTTTGCAGGCAGGTGGCACTGCCTCCTCTTAGCGGGGCATTAGCCATCTGCACAGTGCAGAGTGCCAGGCCATACAGGACACCATTTAGCCTGCTGTACATTCGACATCAGGAGCCGGATTGGCTGACTGCACAGGTCCTGACCATGTGCTGCCAGAGCAGGCCCCAGCCTCAGTCCAAATCAACAGTGAGGGAGGGAATGTGGTGTACATGCTGGGTAAATGCTGGGTAAATTCTGCGTAAATGCTGAGTAAATGCTGGGTAAACGCTGGGTAAATGCTGGGTAACCTGTCAACGCTGTGGTACGGGAAGCCTCTTTGATAAAAGCTCATCTCTTCCAGGCACATGCAGGGCCCTCCAACACTTACGTCAACCCATGCCATTCCAATTCAGAGGCAGTGTACCACAGTGAGAAGGAGCAGGGTTTGTAACTGAAAGGTTGCTGGTTTGATTCCCCCATTGGGGCACTGCCGCTGTGGCTTTGGGAAAGGCACTTAACCCACAGTTGCCTCAGTAAATATCTTTAAAGTTGTAACCAATGTGAGTGGCTCTGTTAAATGACAGTAAGGGTGGCAACCCTGATCTCACTGTCAGGAAAAGGCCTTCGCCTGGGAGGGATATGGGCTCTCGTCTCATTTCCTGTTAGAGACTGACGGCCGGGCAGGGCCTGGTGGGGTACACACAGACAGGAGGGCAGACTGCACTGGTACAACCCCGCACCAGGGACCAGGGAGACACAGGGAGACACAGGGAGAGACAGGGAGACACAGGGAGACAGAGGGAGAGACAAGGAGACACAGGGAGACACAGGGAGAGACAAGGAGAGACAAGGAGACACAAGGAGACACAGGGAGAGGGAGACACAGGGAGAGACAGGGAGACATGGGGGAGACAAGGAGGCACAGGGAGAGACAAGGAGACACAGGGAGAGACAGGGAGAGACAAGGAGAGACAGGGAGAGAGAGGGAGACACAGGGAGAGAGAGGGAGAGACGGGGAGACACAGGCAGACAGAGGGAGAGACAAGGAGACACAGGGAGACACAGGGAGAGACAAGGAGAGACAGGGAGACACAGGGAGACACAGGGAGAGACAGGAAGACAGAGGGAGGCACAGGGAGGCACAGGGTGACACAGGGAGACAGAGGGAGAGACAGGGAGACATAAGGAGAGACAAGAAGACACAGGGAGACAGAGGGAGACACAGGGAGAGACAGGGACACAGAGGGAGAGACAGGGAGACACAGGGAGACACAGGGAGAGACAGGGAGATCAGCAGAACCCTAGTAAGTACATGATGTAAGAGAGAGCAGTGCTGGTGGATGCTGGCCCTGATCTGCCATTCAGAGACATGTGCTCCGTGTTCTTATTATTTTCCAGACAACAACACTGCGGACCCTGGGGATGCTTTCTGGCGATGCTCGGGCATGAAAAGACGCTAAAGGAGAGAAGCGCCACGCCGCGAGCACCACGCCGGGGCCTGCCTCGCTTTTAAGAGCGGCTGTGATGTCAGCGCCCCCATGGGCTGCTCCGAGGACCGCGAGGGGGGGGAGCGGGAGGAGGGGGGGGAAACGGGGAAGGGGGTTTCTCCTCGGCAGCAGGCTGCTCTGTCATGGATCCGCAGGGATCCTTAATTCAATTTCAGAATTTTTTCCCTCTTTTTCCCTTTTTTTCTTTTTAATTCCGACTCTGCTTTCCCGGGTGGAGTCTGCTGAGAGCTGGCTGCTGTTTCCTCAGGGCCTGCAGGCCTACAGCACGGCCAGCAGGAAGCCCAGAACAAAGCCGAGGCGAGAATTGGGATGATGAAGGTGAGGTGGAGGGGAGAAGCACCGGGAGAGCAGGGAGGGATTAAGAGAAAGAGAGACCCTGGGGGCAGGGGGCAGCCGAGGATGGCAGAGCAGCCAAGGATGGCAGAGCAGCAGGAGGTGAAGATGAGGAGGAGGGAGGAAGAGGAAGAAGAGGAGGAAGAGGAGGAGAGGAGCAAGAAAAGGCAGAGCAGCTGGAGGAGGAGTGGAGGAGAGGTAAGAGATAAATGAGGCAGAGGAGGAAGAGGAAGAGCGGGAGGAGGCCCTGCACATGCTCAGAGGGCTCCTGTTGTTTTTCCCAGGCCCTGGGCTTTATCCGCAGGTCCTCCAAGCAGCCCTGCTACACTGGGTTCCTCCCCAGCCAGCCCACGGTTCCCAGCCATTTCTCGTAAAGTAAGAGACTTGCAGGGAACATAATGATACACAAAAGTCAGCCGCAGTTATTTGTAGCACCGCTACGGCACCAGGGTCATTTATCCTCTCCAAGCATCAAATCTGCAGGGACTTTCTTTCCAGCGCTTTCCTCCTGGATGCCTACAGCCTATTAAATGAGAAAACCATTAGCTAATTGTGTTACAGCAAATAAAAAGAAAACGATCAATTGCAGCGTGTGTTTGTGTGTGTGTTTTTGTGTGTGCGTGTGTGTGTGTGTGTGTGTGTGTTGATTTCCTCATGGTTACAGATGAGGAAGGAATGCATGGCTGGTAACCCTCTTATTTACCTGTGAGTGCAGACAGGTGTGAAACCCCCAGAGAGAGAACAGAAAATAAAAAGGACTAATTGTGATTCACCAAGCTGCAAGATGAAATCTACCTCACATATTTATTTATTTATTTATTTATTTAATAGCTAATTACTGCACGCAGACCTTAAAAAACTACTTCCCAAATAATATGCTGCTTTTACTGTTTAATTGATAGCCACAGCAGCTTCGCTAAAAGAAAAACACTCAATTACAGTGTAATTGAACATGAGACCTGGTTTTAACTGTGTTTTATGGAGCCCTGGGGAGAGAAACAAGGCATTAATCAGAACACTTGATCAATTACCCAGCTAATGCACAACGTTCACACAACGTTACTGCAACAGCACAGCAACATTGCAACTGCTATTTTCCTACTCTTGAGTCCAGCCGGAACAGGACATGAGATGGGACAGGACATGAGTACATTGAGATAGTACATGCTGCTATTCCCCTTCAACTATACCATAAAGACATGCTGCTATATATACATGTTGCTACTCCCCTCCAAATGTTTACAAAACTTGAGTGTATTGTATATAGGTATATGTTGTTTTAATACTCTTTCTTAATTTATATACACTGTTGGTATGGGAGAAACGGCATTTCATTGTTGATTGTATGCAAGTGCATGACAAAATGACAATAAAGGAAATCTGAGTCTGAATCTGAATCTCCTGCGTTTGATTCCTCAGGAGGACCTGCTGTGTTGTTTCGCCCTGCATTCTCTCTCTCCCTCTCTCTCTCTCTCTCTCTCTCTCTCTCTCTCTCTCTCTCTCTCTTTCCCTCCCTCTCTCTCTCCTTCCCTCTCTCTCTTTCTCTCTCCCTCTCTCTTTCCCTCCTCTCTCTCCCTCTCCCTCTCCCTCTCCATCTCTCTCTCTCTCTCTCCCTCTCTCTCTCTCTCCCTCTCTCCCCAGTACCTGCTCATTGTGCTAAGTGATGTATGGAGATGGAGCTGCAGCCTTGAGGATCTGTTCAGAATAGGAAACGATGTGCTCAACCTTGTGTGCATGCTCATCACTCAGAGGCTCCTGCAAGCTGCCGAGATAAAAACAAGATACAATCAAAATAACCTCCCCTCTCTCCGCCACTCTCTCACTCTCTCCCTCCTTCATCTAAAAAAAATCACCCTCCTGACTTTGGACCATGACAGGACTATATTTTGGGTTTGGTGTCAGCTACCTGAGAGGTCTTCACCCTGGCATGTTGTATAACAATACCGGGAAAGCAGAGTTCACACCATCACTGAGCTGCACACTTCAACTGCTAAAAGCGTTTACAGTAGAGGAGGAACGGAATGCTTGTTTCTCTTTGTCTGTTTTCCCCGAAAGAGAAAAAGAAAACGATACAATGGCCATCATGAAGAACCTAAATGCCATTCGGAACCCATTTGACAAGCACTTATTAATGCATATTTGCGTTTGCTTGTAATTTTAATTTCTCAGGTCCAAAATGACACTTGTGAAATCTGTTGATTGCAGAGAGCTCTTCAAATGCTTCACCAAGTACATAAAACACAGTTAAGCTCATTGACTCATTTTTTTACCCACTCCAGCTGCGGATGAGCAGGCGCTGGGTCCAAACGAACACCGGGGGACATGCCAGTTTATTTTTATGAGCACTTGAGCTCCGCGGAAACGAACACATGAACGCAAAAACAGAGACGCTGTCTGTGCAAGAGCAGCCATAGGTCTGCAGGGGGCCTGCTCAGCATTTCAAAAAGCCTCACTTCATTCTCACTTTATTTGCCTGCTGATTCCTTGTTGTTTTTTGTTTTTTTTTTTGTTTCTATCTGTGTGAGCGGTTGAAAAGTCACATGATGTTCTTTGAGGACTGAGCTGAGAGTGAAGCAGGACACATAAAATCCTGACAAAAAAAATGCAACGAGAGCTTCCAGGACAGCCGTGCTGAAACAGAGCCTGCAGCCTGCCCCGGCGCAGCCATGGCGGAGATCTCCTCACCTCTCCGCTAACAAATCAGCCCCGGTGCATGCTGGGATATGGGCCATCCCCGGTTCCCAGAACGTATTGATTGTGGACGGATTCCATTTTGCAATCGATAAGCACTCACTCTTGTTTAAAGTGAACCCTTTTGACTGATAAACAAGTTCTGATACAATGCTATATGCAGGATTCTGATGGCTGTCTTCAATTATTTCCTGAACTACAGCAGTGGGCTTTGTAAGGGGTTTACTGCTACAATAAAACCTTACTACCTAATTGGTTTTGGAATATATGGAGCAACTATAATATCGCCTGTATTCTGCTGAGCACTAGCTCTGGCTTTCCCTCTCAAAAGCATCTATTGTAAGTAACATAATATTAAATTGTCTCTGCGGCTAAAATAACTTTTCACTTGCCGTGTAGGATGGCTAGCCATGGTACTTATTGTACAGTTGTGGTTTCTCTGGATCAATTAACACTGACTCACAGGAGGGTAGAACCTAAAAGCCCCATGAGTGGCAGAAGCACAGGCATGCTCCTCAACCTGTCCCACACCCTCCCTTTTTAACCAATCAGCGTAGAACAGCAGGGCAAACGAACTAACGCTGCAGGCAAACAGAACAGGTGCGGCACACCTGACAGGCAAACACCTTAACGAGGGCGCACCTTGACGAGTGAACAGCCCTGGCTCCAGACCTCCCTGCACCGAGCCCCTGGTGAGCGGTTAACTTCAATAATGACCGCTCGAGCCGTGAACCCGACAAACGCGCTAAGAGAGAACGGAAGCAAGCAGACAGCCTTAATGAAGCCTTGAATCAATGGTGGTGGTAAACTGTGCTGAAGAGAGGAAGGGAAGACTCAGGGCTTCATCTCAACAGGCAGACTTCATTAAGCTTCACATAATGATCTGCCAGATTCAATTCACTGGGTAGCACCCAGAGCGGGTCAAAGTAGTATGACTGTCAAAAAATGTGTTTGCAAGAGTCAGTCTGCAGTACTGCTCATTTAAAGCTTCCAGGGTTTAACCTTGCTCTGGGACCTGGGACTGGTCCAACTTTCAGGCTACTGGTCTAGAACCTGTTGTCCAATCGATGCAGGACACTGAGGCCTGGGAAGAGCTGGGAGATCACACAGACTTTAAAGAGCAGAGAGGATGAAAAACAGAATAAAAGAGCGGGCGCATGTATAATACAGAGCGGTGTTAAAGATTTATCAGGAATTAGGGACTTGAATACGACAAAAGCCCCATGTCCCAGTTCGTTACCGCGGCAGCACCTTCCCACGCTTCCCTCAGCCAATGGCAACGCTCCACCCGCCGCTGTGCGATCTGCCCGCAGGGCCCAGAGCTCGGGATTCAGGGCATCTTATCACAGGCACAGCCTCCCAGAAGCCTCAGGTCCAAACCAGCTCAATACCACATTCCCCGTAAAACAGGAAAGGACAATTACATTTACCCAGCATTACGAAACAGCTCGCTTCAAACACACCACTTACACACACACACACACACACACACACACACACACACACACACACACGCGCATTCCTGCGTCTGCCAAAGCAACATCGACAAAACAGTCTGACAATGTGTCACAGTGTGTGACATAACCATTCATTAATGCTCTTAATGGTTCATGAGGTCTGACATCATACATTATATAACATGGTAATGCCATGTGACGAAAGACGGATGTCAGATGCTTCCACTTGTTGTGAATAACTTTTAATAGAAATGAAAACCAACACACCAGACCAAACGCACATCGCAGCAGGTCACTGGGTAATTACTACCATCTTTTAGGAAATTCGGTTTCAGAAAAGAGGACTAATGAGTTGAGCAAAAGAATCAACCCTTTGTGCATTTATAATCCCCTGAATCCTTTCTATTTCTCAGTTCTCTAGTGGGAAGACGTGGAAGATTCCTTTTCCAAGCAAAGCTAGAGATAATCAAATATGACAATAATCTGGTATCTTGGATTCTATGAGTATTTTAGCATCTTACTCTTTTTTTATAACTAAACACACGTGTATTATGAAATAACACAAGCCAAACAAAATGAGTGAAGAGCTCCATACACACACTGCTTCGAATGGGTCTTCTCCTCAAAAATTAAAACAATCAATAGTACAAAATGCAATGATCATGTTCTATTAGGCAAGAATCAGTCAGTCTGCTGCAGTCCAGCACCTGTCATTAGGCTCTCAGAGAAATTACTTCAATAATGATTCCATTTTTGTGAATCACATTCTGCTAGGGTAACTCTTTTGCTGCATTGAGGCTCCTGAAAAAATATTTTCTCATGAGAGGACAACTGATATCTGATATCTGGAAACAACCATCGATTTTGGAGCTGTCATGTGACAACAGAAGTTGCCATGTGACAATTCAGCATTTTTGGAACCAAGAGATTGAGTATTGATCCTTCCTGACGGAGGAAATAGGAAACTGTAGAGCCGACAGCTGACAGATGCCAGAGCCAAGTCTTCTACGTGCTGCAGTGTTATCTTAACCATTCAGGATCTATACATGTCTTCACACGTAACTGGGACAAAACAGCCCTCACAGTCCCATTCACTTAGGTTTCTAACATGACATGTTGCCCTTCTACAACCGGGAAACTCCTGAAACGCAAAGATTTTACATCCTTAATGCCAAAGATGTCAGGAATCAGACATTAGCATATTGAGAGACAGAGGAGCGTACGCAGTAAAGTTTAACACTCCAACTGAGGGAGAAAGAGATAGCAGCGCTCAGTCATGCATGAAAGTGAACACTGGGAGATTATCCAGATGCTGTGGCATTTGCCAACAAAGATAGAAACATGGACTGAGATGCCCCAATGACTGATCTGCACGTCACTGAAGCCGTGAATAAAAAGGCCGCTGTCATGGCCTAACAGCTGGTCTTAGACACAAACAGAGTCAGCTACAATTGATTACTGGGCGCAAATTAGAATAGACACACATGCTATTGATTTTTGATTTTCAAGGTGTTACAAGGTGACGGTGACACTACATGAAAGAGATTATGAATAAAGACCAATCACAATGCAGTGCCGTGGCGAGACATGGCGCTCTCATGAAGGACGACATGTGAAGCGTGAAGCATGAAGCATGAAGCACTGGCAGCTGCTGCTGCTTCCAGGGAAACTACACCACCGTGCTGTGAGCTGGCCACTCACGCCGATCTCATTTATAGGCCACTTCATTTACATACTGAATATGATTGGATGAAACCCAAACACACATGTGACACTGTAGAATCAGTCTGCACCAGATGTTATTTGCATTCCTGTCAGACAGGCGCTAGTGGCTGGATGTACAGTCCCATATGCCACACCTACTGATATCAACCTATACGGAACTCCAGTGACTGGGACTGTTCAGGGAACCAGGTGATTTAATTGAAATAAAGGGAGTTGACAAGGCCACTCAAAAAGCACAGCCGACGCGTAACGTTGCATGGCAGAAAGTCTGGGCCAGATGAAGATGCTGCACTGAGGTGCTGTCAGCAACAATCTGTGCTTCAGGGAGCGAGTTCGTAAGAAACTCTCTACCTTCAGCTCATCATCCGAGCAGCAGGAGCATCTGATATTCAAGCCTCTCCTTTCTGCTCCAGGCTTTCGAATTTCCAGCAGGCAGGACAGCGGACATTCTCTCAGCCAGCAGCAGGGAGGGAGAGGAGAGCTTCTCTCTGCTTCTCCTCCTTCCTCCCTGCAGTGGAGATCACTATCCTGGGCACAGTGGGGCCCTGATTAATTTCACCTGCGCCTCCCAAAAACCCAATCGCGCAGTGTGGGGCTTCACACACCCCTCCGCAGGGACAGGAAGTCCGCGATAGGAGGCTGATGGATTTCCTTCTCTGGAGCAGCGAGAGGCGGTGAGGAAATATGAGACAGGGAAATGTGGAGAGAGAGAGAGAGAGAGAGAGAGAGAGATGGAGGTGGAGACGGAGGAGGACAAACGAATTCAACAGCAGCAGAGATGCATTCGGCTCTCAAGTGGCTGCATGGGTTTGGTAGCTCTGAGTGTGAAAATTAAACTCTCTCTTTGCAGGAAGAAGTAGGTCACCCAAATAGGAAATACAATAACAGGAGCGCAGAGGAGTTGCCATGGAGATTTCCCAATGCAGACAATCAAATGACACTGGGGCTTCGTCCCTCGTGACAGTGCCCCAGACGGCAGGGGGAGCGAGAGAGAGGCTGCGTGGAAGTGCTTCAGCTCTGCCCACACCCCTGCAGGAGGGCGGGATCTTAGCACAGGTGGAACAGGGGGCAGGACAGGGGTTGGAGCAGAGGGCGGAGCTGCTGGATGGAGGAACAGGCCGCAGTGATTGGAGGCTCCTCTCCCTCCAGCACAGCCATATTCACCAAAGCCTCCATCAATTTTTCCCTTTCTGAGGCAGCCGTGTCTGACTCGTGGGGAGATAGACGCGGGATTCGTGGGGCGAACCTCAGTGTTTAATTGCCCTGTGGTTACACACTGCGCAGACAAAAGACAGGATTGCCGCGGCAACTGTCTGCCTGGCTCCCGGAGAGGCGGAGTTTGATCCGGGTCGTGAATTTTATCAAAGTCATAAAATCCCCCATCTCGCGCCTCCTCGTCCTCACAGGGCCGCGGTGTTCAGTGACTGAACGCGCTTCTCTGAGATGTAACATCGCGGGGTGGAAACTGTGATGTGTGATGGCAACAAGAACAAATCAAATGTCTGAATCGCTGCTTTTAATCTGAAAATTGCAGCAACCGACAGGAACAAAGGGGTTGAAATCAGCCAGGACCTGTCCTTATCAAACAAGGGAAACAGAATCTGGAGCGCAGAAATGACTTTGTGCTCAGCTTTGCCCTGTCCCACTCAATTACTGTGCATATGGTACACTTCATACAGTGACCTGCATCAGTGAGCTGCATCTTAACAGCAAGCAGACAGGTAGACTGTTCCCACAAATTCATCAGCCACATTCAACTCCTGGAGGACCGTACATACATTTTAAATTTCTTTCTAAATAAATTCTCAGAGCTTGGGAGTAAATCAGCTGGAATTTACACATACCATGTCTATCAAAACTCAAAGCAGGCAATTACACCATACATACAAAGGAAAATGTTCAGCTGTGATCATAGCAGGAATGTCACAAAAATTTAATGTACTGATGATGATTGAGCTAATGAGGTAATGAAGACCCGTGTTTGGAACCAAAATCAGGGTGCGTGGGCCCCCCAGGGACTGAGTTTTACACCTCTCTCAGGCATACGGCTGGCCGACTCGAGCCACCTAACAAGCCCTGGTCACGAGCAGTGTGACACGCGAGACAGGAAATGAGGTCGGGCTCTGTGCGCTTACTCGCCCGTGGGCATTATAACGACCCCGTGGAGTGCATGTCCAAAGCTTCAAATCCAGCCACCCTCACACACAGTGCAGCGGGGAGGTCCGCGGTGATCTCAGCCAGAACCCCGGCCTACAGCTCTCCGGCTGATTGCCCTACGGAAACGCAGCCCGAAACGTCAGCTACCACTTTCCAAATCCTCCCTGAACGCAGATGAGCAGCCCAAGCAGAACACAACAGCGCTGATTTAAATAGGGTCTGATGCACCATCTAAACTGGGTTACACTGGTGGCAGCTTTGTGCCAGGTAAAACAGGTCATGAATAAAGTCAAGTAATCAAAATTATGGGCACGTTCCGACCTGCACGCAACGTTCGAGGGAAACACTGTCTCTCCATCTAGATACAAATACAATATTTTGTATCAGATTTATAACCACTGTTTTCCGTTCAGTCCTTCACCTTCCCTGCCAAAACACACAGACACATAAGAATCAGAAAGCAACCCACAGAAGACACTCTGATTACATTTTTGGAGGAGGTTACACTGGTATTATTCTGGGACGTCCTGGTTTGCGTCCCTTCAGGAATGCTGATGAAAACGGAGATGCAGAGGCCATGTTATTAACACGTTGCAGAGTGTCAGGTTTATATCCATTATTCAATAGGGGAGGCTATTATTTCCCCCATTGCTTTAGGCTTCTGCTCTGACAGATCTGTGGAAGTCAGGCCTCCCATGCAAACGCCCCCCAGCGCGTTGCAAACGCCCCCAGTGTGTCACACTCCGGCGTGATTTACACCCCTCTCCTAACCGGACCCGTTTGGGCAAAGCGCTTTTCCCTCTCTCACCATCCCGGCCGGAGCACAGAGAAATCCACAGTCAGAAAACAAGAATAAATCACTCTGCCGGTTCTCCGCCATGACGGATAGCGGCTCGGTAAAATGTATTGATACATCCATCAGCGGGGGCCATGTGCACCATCTCCAGAGCGATCGCACCTGGCCGAGTAACGGCGGGTCACATGTCACATGACCAACCTGACCGACTGTGACAACCACGCAGACGCTCTTCCAAACAGCATTCCTCCTGGCCTCTCACGACATCATGCAGATTAGAAAAAGATGTGAGAGCAAGAAAGACACAGAAACTAAGAGCTCAACGCAGCAGACACGACTGCTGCCAACAGCAGCTGTTCAGTCATCTCCCTCATGTCTGCATTTGTGTGTGTGTGTGTGTGACTGTGTATATATGTGTGCATAAGTGTGCCAATGTGTGGATATGTGTGTGTGTCTGACCAGGTATACTGAAATATTATGATGACACACTGGAGTTATTTTTGAGAACTATTTCAATTAACCGTGTCTTTGACTGCCATATTGTTTTCAGATGAAACTGTCAAACTGTAAAAACAGTCAGTAAGGCGCGACAGTGTGAACATCATTATCCACCAATAAATAAGTTCACATAACGACTGTCTATAAAAGACATAATAACTGAGACAAAACAACACTGCAGACAAAAAGCATCTGAAACACAGCTCTTCATGCCTGTGAGCACATGGCTGCTTCTCCACACATCAGAGAAACTGCAGTCACGGTGCCCGCCCTTTGCTCCAGATCAATGTCCATTAAGCAGATACACACACACACAGTGCTCACTGACACATTAAACACACACACACACACACACACACACACACACACACACACACACACACACACACACACACTTAGTGCTCACTGACACATTAAACACACACACACTTAGTGCTCACTGACACAGTAAGCAGACACACACACACACACACACACACACACTTAGTGCTCACAGACACAGTAAGCAGACACACACACACTTAGTGCTCACTGACACAGAGACACACACTTGCTGCTCAGTATGGTAGTGCCCTGGTTTTCCAGTCACTCTCTTACAGTATGGATTTGTGCTTCTCGCTCTGAATTGGGGACACTCTTCTACTCATAAACACTACATTCAAATCCTACCTGTACCTCCCCCTGTACATCTACAGCACTGTGTGTGTCTGTGTGTGTGTGTGCGTGCAAGCACAAGTGTGTGCATTTGTGTGTGTGTATTTGTACATGTGCGTGTACATGTGTGTATGTGAGTGTGTACATGTGTTTGTGTAGGTGTTGCACGAGTATGCATGAGGGTGTGCTTGTGCGCGTTAGTGAGTGTGTGTTACTGTGTATGTGTGAGTGTGCATGAGTGTGTGTGACTGTGTGTGAGTGTATGTGTCCATGAGTGTGCGTGAGTGTGTGTGCGTGAGTGAGTACGTGTGTGTGCGTGAGTGTGCGTGTGAGTGTCAGTGAGTGTGTGTGTGTGTGTGTATGTGTATGTGTGTGCATGAGTGTGTGTGAGTGTGAGTGTGTGTGTGCGTGAGTGCGTGTGTACGCTGGAACTCTCTATGCCTCATTCATCATTTGCAGTGAATCGTTTGCAGCCTTGCTCATCTTCTGGAAAACTTAAATGGAATATAAATAAAAAGGGCTGATTCAGACGGAATCGCTGGGATAATCGACATCGATTAATCTTACCTCTGCGCCCGTCAGGTAGTAGGCTGAGAGCAGGCCGCCAACATAACGGATGTTCACCTCAAACAGGGACGCTTCTCCGTTCTGCAGGGAAAAAAGATCACAGCACGTCAGAAATGAATTACGTTAGCCCGGATTGCACATGCCCACTGAATGAATTTCGCTGCTCAGAACGATGTAATATAGCTGTCAGAGCAATGCTGCCAAGCTAGAAAGGCACAGAAGTATAGTATGGCACACTGCAACCATGTGTCCCTCCCATTCAATAAAGAAAACAACTCCAAAACACTCACTAGTGGATGCTGGGAATCTCAAGGAAACCCAGACAACCACAAAAGGCTGCAGAATGCTTTTAAAGGTAACGTTGATGGAAATTTCCTGCCAATTTTCTGGGCCATTCTGCCAAAGAGTTTATTGATCGGCAGACAGAGGTACACACAGACAGAGATCCCGCAGATGCCCTCTCATCCATTTTCCATCTTTTTCACTCTTGTTAGTGAAGACAGTTCAGTTTCAAACTGAACACGGGCTGCGGTTTTGTTTGTAATTGGAAAGTGGAGGGAGGTAAAGACCAAACGGACATTGTTTTGCCGCACCACCAAACGACAACAATTTTAACAAAGAGGCCGGGGAGCCATCTGAGATCGCCTGGATGACCCGATCCTGACGTGGTGCCGTATGGGGAGAGGCTGCAGTTTGCCCCCAAATCGGGACGCTTAGGGGGGGAGAGGCGCGCGAGTTTGGGAGTTATTAAAAGCTTAATCACAGGAGCGAGACGGAGACAACGCGCTCGGAGCACCGTGCGGGTAAACTCCAGGAAAGCAGCGGTAATTGGATTGTGTTTGTTCCCTCGCTGGTCTCTCTCACACAGCGCAAATGGAAATGAGGCGAGTGGGGGGTGGGAGTGGGGGGCGCGGGAGTGGGGCGCTTTCGGCAACGCTGTGCTCTCAATCTCTCTCTTCGCGGAACGCTGCTCACCATGTGAAATTTAAATTTTCTACAAAAACTAACTCTGAGGCTAAACTGGGATCTGCTGCTAGGTGTTAATTGGTTAAAACTACCAATCATATATATACCATATGACACACTGACATAAAAGGACGCAAATGCTATTGAAATGTTGTTTGTTCAGAAAGCACACAATAAGCCTGAGGAGTCTATTTCAGCTTGTGGTTTTAATGACTGCTGTGGAAAATTGCTCCGCATTTTTGTTTCTTTGCTCATGTGTGCTCTGTGATTCATCCCTCTCTTTTCAGGCGGTGGATCTCAGAGACGTGGGTGTGAAATGACTGATACCCACACAGACACTTCAAGCTGACGCCCATCTAGCCCCTTTTAAACAGCTCACACCCTGAAGGCTACAGAGCTCAGTCTGTGGTGCTGACCGCACGCTTCTCCTCCACCGATCGGACTGCACACATTACTAACACATCAGTCTCATTATGCTACATTCACGCTCTTCTGTGATTAGAAACCCGGCGATGCAAACGGTCCCGTGAAAAGTGAGTTGTCACATAATGGAGGCCATTAAAGCAATTTGCAGTTTGTCAACGAGTCAGTGCTTTATCAGCTAACCATGGCAATAAATAATCTGAATTAAGATGGGGGGGGGGAATTAACGAACACAAGGGCCTCCTAAGGAGATGCAATATGTCACTGCAATTACTGCCAGCCGAAGTGGCCGTGGGTTGAGATACTGATGGTGTTTGCCGGCTTGCGGACTTCGGGAGAGAGCGGTTAGCGATCTGAAGCGCCGCAGATAGCGCAGCTGTAAGCGGGTGCCAGAGTGAGCGATTAACGCCACTTTGCAGCCGTTTAGCGGCGCAGAGATCTTCCCCGCCGCTACCTCTCCTCCACTGTTCCCCCGCTCAGCCCCCGTCTGAAGCTTTTAAAACAGTTTTTAAAACAGATTTCCGTTTCTCTCAGAAAACTGTTCGTCTCTCAGAGACAACAGATGGAGAACAGAATTAACTTTGAAATGCTTATGGTTTCTGAGACTAACTTACGTACTTCGCTGCCAGGGCCTTAAACAAATGACCCAGGGCCAGGAGCATGTGCAGTAAATATGGATTATACATATGGATTATGCCATAATGGCATTAACAACTGTGCTATACAAAAACATAAACTTAACAAAAACAGCTTAAATCTTAAATGGGGAGGGTCTTTCACACAGAGTTTCACAAAGTAAAAGGTAATAGAGTCCATCAACCAATCAGATCAACAACAAAAATGCTGCCTTAACCACCCTGAATGTCAGGCACCCACTGGATCAATCGATCAATCAATCAATCAATCAATCAATCAATAAATCCTCCAGTCAGTCAGTCAATAAACCATCAATAAATCAGTCAGGCAGTCAGTCAGTCAGTCAGTCAGTAAGCGATCGATCCGTGGATCTGCCCCTGAGACGATGGTTAGCAGAGACGGAGCCTTTCTGAGGCCAGGCTGAGACAGCAGTGCATGATGGACTGCCAGTGTCTGGCACTCTGACAGCGCTGGCATCTCCCGCCACACCGCAGACGAGCAGCTCATTCTATAATGTAAGTAAGATGGCTGCAATTAGGGCTGTGGGCTGCGCCATTTGTCAGAGGCGGCAGCAGGCGGGGGGGAAAGGGGGCGCACAGGACCGCTGCTGGACAGGCCTGGGTCACCCGCACGTACTGCCACTGCAGCGAGAGTCTCGGGATCCCAGCGGCTTCCACAGCGAGGCTTAAACAAAACACGCAATCACTCAGGGATTTAGCGCTGTTATAACAACAGCAACACCACCACTGACGGTTCTAATAAAATCATAACTGTGTGATTATAATTATTCCCTTCAGCTTCATAAACATGTGGCCGTAAGTCCCTTTATCCACTACAGGTGAGTCACATCCCCGTACTGCCCTCAGAAAGGTGACAGAGGTGGAGAGTCATTCCTTCACTGTTCAAATCAATGCAAGTCTATCATAGGGGTGTTGACTGTGAGATCATGACCTTTTAGTGAGGTCTCTGACGCGTGGCTTTTTTATGGTTTAAACCCAGAGTGACATTTGATAGAGTGCAAAACAAAAAAAATAATTCTCTCCCTTGTCCCATCATTTCAACAAGTTTCATCCATCCATAACATTTTGACTTATGTGTTCAGAGACACAAATACAGATAGACACACAGACTAAGATAGTGACTGTAACTACTGGTTACAGATGTTATGAAAAATACACCCCTTTCAGAAAATAATAACTGCTTAAAGGACCATCTGTACTCCCTTTAGAAAGGAGACACCGAGGCCCCTGAGCAGCTCTGCGGTTGAGGCGCTCACCCTAAGAGCAAGACGAGCTCTCACGGGTTTGATCAGCCGACGATGACCACGAGGCCACCGTGGCGGTACGGATCGGGTTTGTTCTGCCGGAGACAGGGATGGGCAGGCTGCCCAGCGTCCCCTCTTCCCACTGCTCTCAGGCACGCTGTGATTTCCCAGCCACCTGCCTATCCTCCAATGGGCACGCGCTCTGTGGTACGGAGCTGTGAGACTCGCAGAGAGTGGAACAGCTGCCGGCTGAGTGTCAGTGTATTAAAGGATTACATTCATCTCATCCTGCACTCCTGCAGAGTGCGAGGGTTGTCATGGTGAGAAGAACCCTAATATACAGTCAGGGATCCCAAAATAGGGCTGTATAAAGGGGAAAAAACATAACTTTTCTTAAAGGAGACACCGTCTGATTTACTCTTCCTAACAGATATTTGAAGCAGTCATTAATAAGTAGTTTTAAATTACTTTGAAATGACATCATCACTTCATGAGCAGCTCCGGTGAGTGTTACCGGCATCTGCCTGACTGCCCTCACTCCTGTGTGTGTGCTGGTGCTTCAGGGAGGAACAGTGCTCCACATGGGCCTAACTTTGGAGAACTGATTTCATACGAGAGCGCTCAACAGGAAACTAACAATCAGACAAACAAAATTTCTGAAGTTCTTCCATGCTGCAAAAATTGTGTTCACTGAGAGATGGTAGGCACTTAAAAACAAAGACTGAAGCAGCTGCTGCATGCCACTGTTGGGGAAATTTCATATCTGCACAAAAGGAATCTTTCCACTGTTTTCTTTTCAATTGGGCAGCATCGTTTAGCATGGTGGGGCGCTTTTCAAACTGTCTGTGAACACCTCAGACTCCCCACAACCAATGATCTCTCTGAGCATCTCATTAGAGCACAGGGGTGTCACAGCAAACAGCCCCCCCCCCAGTGTCCTGCCAAACCCTGCCACACCCTGACACGCCTTGCCAAGTCCCACCATGCAGCATGAGGAGGGAAAGGATGCTGCTGTTTTCCCTCTTTTTAAGGAGGAAGAACTGAAACTGGGACAGACCAGAGTGCTTTAATTAAACAGCGTAGACACAAGGCCACCTCTGTAAGCGACAGCAGGCTTAACTCTGTGATATGTTCCCCCTCCTTTAATACAGTAAAGCAGATGTTTCCATTCATAAGTACCAACCTGCATCGTGATGTAGGGTGAGAACTACACACAGCGAACACGGCCCTGGGTTACGCGCACGTTGTAAATGCTAAGGGCATGAAATTAACATTTTAATTGTGCTACCTTGACGTTGTGACAACATGCTTACAGTGGAGTAGGTGCTGCTGCTAATCAAACAACCAGAACAGAAGGATGAGGGACAGCACAGTGCAAAAAGCACAGTGTTGCACTGCAGGGCCCTGGAGTCTGGGACCCAACCGACCCAACACACTGCTGCTACTACTACTGCTGCTTCTGCTGCTGCTGCTACTGTTACTGCTGCTGTTACTGCTGCTGCTGTCCCGGAGATGGCCGAGACCGGGAGAGAGGTGCTTCAATTTAGCTGGCCAGGAGGGAGTCTACTGGAGCATGACATTTGTTAAGGTCAATGTTGGGCAGGAACTCCATTAGGTGGTATGTTTAATAAGCGGGGCCAATGCCGGGAGGAGCCTCTGTGGGGCATGGTATCTGTTGGCCGAGGTCGCTGTTGGGCGGGGCATCTGTTGGGCGGGGCATTTGTTGGTCTTATGACTGTTAAGTGGTGACCACAGCTTACTGAGCTCCAGCCAGACTGTCCATGGGCCTGCCTGGATAAACCCAGCTAACCCCCAAAGATCTCATCACGTTTAGTCACTGTATCCATATCATCAGCGTGTTGCCATGACAATGGAAAGGTTTACGACAGCGCCGGGAGTCTGGCGCGGGCTAACTCTTGTCCTGCAGCAGATGGTAAAACACGTCACAGAATGTCACAAAGGGACACGGCCTTTCCTACTGCAGCGTGCGTTCGCGGCGAAAAGGCCAGGTTCACACGAGGAAAGGGACAGGACACACGGTCTCTCCATTCAGCGAACAGAGCGGCCGTAAAGCCAGTGCAATGAGCTCTGACCGATCATGAAAGGGACCAATTACTGCAGCACACAGCTCTCAGGTGTGCTCCTCCTACAGGACACTCGCTGCGATTGGGATAATTCCTCTCCCCTGAGGACAGCTTTTTATGCGTCCTTCTTCCTCCTCATCAGCAGCACATAAAGGCTGGGCTGTTTGTGATGTATGGTAATCAGCAGTTTGACTGGCCTCCAAGCCGCAGAGTGCCAGCCCTAGACACCAGTGCGTAATTAATGCTCCTTCTCAGTGTGCTGGGTGGCCAAATTCAGACGAGACAAAGCAGAGTGAACTCCTCACCGCTTGGGTCACCCCCATTCGCCCCTCTGACAAATGCCTAAGTGCTGATTCGCTGTTATGAGAAATGTCTGAGTGCTGATTAGTCGTTGGAAGGCCCAGCCCCTCCCCTTCCTCCCCAGGCGGATTCCACATCCTCTTCCCTTTGTGACCTCATGACCTCAGACCTCATGAAGGGTGCTTCCTCATGCTGGTGCCATAGCAACAACAGGGGAGGGGACAGCTGATTAAAACAGCTATAAACACGCAAGTTAATAAGGCTGTTGTTGCATTTCGCCAATGGGTGGATTCACAGGACAATGGAGAGATGGGAAAAAGGCAAAAAAAAAGAAAAGATTTCAGAGGTGAGGAAATTCCACATGGCCTGCTGACTGAGCGCCCCCACCCCACACAGATGTGACAGACGCAGGCCCTGGAGAGGCCAACAGGATTATACAACTCTGTGAAATTCATTGTAAGCCTCTTAAAAACTGGCCGGGGAGCTAAAGTCATCCAGCGACGGCAGCGCTAGTGGTGCAAGTAACCGGCAGCAGTCTCATCTGAGCGCTCTGATGATGTCATCAGAACTCAGGCACATCCCGTCCAAGTGTGCGGAAGACTGCATCGTTGCTCCTTGTCGTTGCCAAGTGTCAGGTGTATGACAGAAGGGAATGTGTGGGCCACATGCAGGCACCTGCTGCTGACCTCCTGATGGTATTATACAAGTTTAAGCCCTTCAAAAAAGACCACCGGACTATGGATTAAATTAAACCTGTCTTTATATTTTTTTGTTATAATGAAATCACCAGTCCAGGGCAGTGACGGTCAGGAGTCCATCTCACTGAATGTCACACTGTCACTGTTTCTCAGCGAGCATTAGAAATGTGATGTTTTTCTGTCTCTTCAGTAACTCCAGAGGGACAATTGATGGTTATCGCCAGCCCTGCCATTTCAGGGCTGACTATTCGGGCTATTCCACAGAAATCACCGCACCTCCTGAGTGCCATTTGGGATTTGAACCCGTGCACTCCTGATCTGAGACTTGGGGACTATCCTGCCCCGCATGGACATGTCCAGAATCAGCTGTCTGTCCTGGGAGGATATGTGCTTTGCAAACTGAGAGGCATGAATGGCAGATAAGAGAAGGCTTCTGATACCGGCAGTCTGGAGCCTCTTGCCACAGCCTACTTCAGTTAAACACATTATGACAAATTAAAAGACAAGATGAAAAATTAAGCCAGAGCAACCAATGTGATTACAGTAAATTACAGCTCTCTCCTCTCCTTCCTCAGGAGGAAACAATGTCAAAACAGCTGCTTCAGCTCAGGGGAAGCCCAAATCTATCTGGGAGCAAAGCAGGAGGCATTTCCACAAGTGTAAACACACACTCACACATGCACAAGCACACACAAACACAAACACACACATACCGTACACACAGTCACAGACATGCGTGCACACATGCACACAAACAAACACACACTGCACACATACACACACACACACAGGGGATTAAAGAGCGCCCTGCTAACACATAGCTCTCTAAATGAAGGTCAGGGGTCACCCCTCTGCCCTCAGAGGGTGCTGGGGAGCCGTTACCCCCCGCCTGGTGCAGCTGTGAGATGTGTCTGAGCTCAGACAGGAAGTGCTCAGCCAGAGTCAGGGAAGAGCAGATTCTGCCCCGGGCCAAACCCGGATCTGAGGACACCAGGCCTTACGCTACTCTCCTCCATCTGAGCACCTGAGCACCTGAACACCCGAGAACCTGAGAACCTGAGCTCCAGACCACCTGAAGACCTGAGCACCTGAAGACCTGAGCACCTGAGAGCCTGAACACCTGAGAACCCGAGAACCTGAGCACGGTCATTTAAAGCACATCAGGGCCACAGGCTGATTCTCATACGGAAATGAAATGTATTATAATAATCAGACAAATATGTTGTTCAGCCCAATAATAATATTACAAATACAACTGAAATATAAAATATATGAATTAAATATATTAATATATAAACATTAAAATATATTAATGTATGTCAGAAATAAAATATGCAAATTGAGGCAATTTACATATTGTAAATATATTTATCTATATGAAAAATATAGTCTCTAAAGTCTTTTCTCAATATATATATATAGGAATTATATATATATATATACAGGAATTCAACGGAGAGCAGGGGTTAAGACAGTGGAGAGAGAGACATGCTGGTGAGACACAGGGCTGTTCAAACATAGGGAGGCTGGGCTCTACTGGAGTGGAGCTGAGAGCACAGGACTGAGGACGCAGAGGAGAGAGCAGCACTGAGGCTTAACAAGGTTAACAGGGTAAAGACAGTCAAGTGTAGAAGTGAGGAGAGCAAAGAGAGAGCAACAGCTGCATCAACAGGCCGCAAGGAATCAATACGGGAAAGATGCGTAGAGCTGGACCCTCGTGTAAATGAACACAGAGCTCCATCTGCAGCAGGAGCCAATGGAGGGAGGAGAGGGGGGTGGAAACAGGAGAAATCAGCCATCAGGATAATCAGAGGCAACACGGAGGGCAGAGGAGAGGGAGGAGGAGGAAGATGAAGATGAGGAGGTGCAGACCCAGGAGGGAGAAATGAAAAGGGTGATGAAGAGGGAGACACATACCAAACGGAGGGAAAAAGGCATTCAAAGGAGGAAAAGAAACGGAGTGGACCATGACTAACAGGAGGGAAAGAGGAGACTGAGCTTTAGGGAGCTCACAGGCAGGTACTACTACATGGGCTAAGGCCAGCAAATACCAGAATACATTTACTCTGAAAGGAGGCTGACTGCTTTGCATTTTTTCTGTATAATTTCCACAGAAAAACAAGAAGGCTGATTTTCCTTCAGCCCTCATCCAGAACACACTGTTTACTCACCAAGGGAAAATCCGGATATCCATTATTCAACGTTTTTTCATTTTAAAAATAATTTAGGTGACCGTAGTCAGTCCTTGGTTTAAAGTTTTAAATTCGCACCTTTAAACAGAGTACTGTGTTTGAATGAGAAGTGAGGATTGCTCTGGGCTGCAGAGGGGTGATCGATTTCTGGCTCCCAGGGACGAGAGGCCCACTGGGTCAGAGCCTGTGGGGAGGTAGCAGGCTGGTGATTCCCAGCTCTGTCACGCAGGACCAGGAGAGGGGAGATGCCAGCACTGTCCTGCTGCGTACCACACAGAGTACACAGGATCCACATAACATCTACATGCCGAGAGCTTTGCGTTTGCTCACAGCACTGCACCGGCTGAGACTGAAAGAGTTAGAATATTTTACCGCGAGCGACTGCGTCCGGCGTAATCCAAAAATGAGAGGCTGTGCTGAGGGTGAGACTGCCCCTCCTGACCAGGAGAGGAGGGCAGCGTTTATCCCTTTCAGCTGTCTGACTGCAGCCCCTTCTGATGAATACCTACCAGCGTTACCAATAAGCAGGTCTCAGACTGCTGTGGGTTTATGTTCCATCACAGACCGTGCACTATCCTGACTCAAAGCGACTTTCAGTTTTATCTTAATAACCTTAACTCACTGCTTACCAGGTGGGGTACGTTGAAACCTGCCTGCATTTCTTACAATCTTTGAACATAAACTAAACTTGACCTTAACTGGATCTATACAATTACATTTATGGGCACGGCTGCTTTGCTGTTTGCATCTGCCCACAGGGCCTTTCGACCGTGCCTGGTTTCCTATCATAACCCTACCTGAGGATCACCTGAAGAAATCTCACCTGCAGGTGTGCGGTGCTGAGCACCTCTCATTGGGACCACAGAGAAACCGCAGGGTCTGAGCTGTGTGTGCCAACCCAGAACCCAAACACTGGGCAGAGGAGCAATGTGACATTGCTGGTAAAGGGGCAGCAGGTGGTAAAGCGGTAAGAAGCAGGGTTCCTAACCCTGAGGTTCAATGGGCCACTGCTGCTGTACCCTTGGGCAACAAGCTTAAAATCAATCACTTCAATAATACCAGGCTGTGTATGTGGATAACATGTAAAAACTGTATGCAATGCAAGTTGCTCTGGATACGAGTGTCTGCTAAGCAACAGATCAAAAACCTTGCTGAAATGCAAGCCGCTACTAATAAGCGGACATTGCGCAGCATATCTGAATGGACCACAGTGTCAAGTGAGGTCTCGCCAGAGCCAGTGGGTCTACAAACTCCTGTCCCTGCTGTCCAAGGTGCAAATTTGCCATCATCCAATCTCCACTTCCCACTTGCTAGTCCCCAGTAGCCCTATGAGTCAGCCCTTTGTCTCTTCCTCTTTGAAAGATTTAGAAGGAGAGAAATCTCCCCGGGCATGAACAGCACTGAAATCTTAAAAGTCTGGAAACACACTATTTCTCTCTAATGGCTCCTGTTGGAGCTGTTTTCTGGCTGCGTTTTCCACGAGGCGACACAGGTGTTTATGATCCATCTCCTCCCCTGGTTTACGCCTCCGTGTAGGCACTCTGTAGGCGTGTCTGAGAGAAACACACTCCTCCAGCCCTGACACAAACCCACCCTTATCCTCAGTCTCCCAGGAACACTGCTGACTACCTACTCGCGTCCTAAAGGAATGCAATCAAATAAAGAAACCAGTGTATATTACACAATGTTAGAATAATAACTGTAATATTGTTGTAATTGTTATAATACATTGTTGATGCAATATTATATTATATTATATTATATTATATTATATTATATCGGGCAGGAACCTGTCCCTGCAAGCATAATGTGTCTTGTGTTGCGTGGTCTTTCCCAGAGTGTTTTGATAGGCTCTGCATAGTGCAGTCCTGCAGCTTCATCTGGGGCTGCATGGTGTGCTGCCAAAACAGACGTGATACCAGAGGGGGAGGGAGCCTTGGCTGCAACCCCAACCCCCCACACCTGAGCTGTTCCTTCGGCCCCTCGCCTGCCCTAAGCCATTCTTTAAAACATACCTTCTTAGTCTCACCTGTAATTCTTTGAAAGTTACTTCTTGCGTTTCTTTTTACTCAACTTTAGTTTAGTGCTTGTGCTACCAGTTTTATTTTTTTTGTATAAATATGTTTTTGTTTTACTATTAATTTAGATTCTCTGCTTTTGTTTTTTTTTTTTTTTTTGTTTGTTTTACCGTAAAGTCAATACTGTTGTTGTTATTATTACTATTATCACTATTATTAATATTTAAATGCAAAACATCAATACAAACACGTCAGACAGGGAGAGACAGCCTCTGTGCTATGGATCCATAGTCCTTACTTTTCAGAGGCCTTTGAACCAGCACCTGAAGAAGACCTGACACAAAAGGTTATTCAAAGTTCCTGAACCAATCAATACCTCCAGCTGAGAAATCAGAACCTGGGGTGGAGGCATAAAGGGCTGTTGTTCTCTGGGGCTGCGGTCTGGGCCGGGGGGAGGGGGTGATGTGTGTGCTGTTCGAGCTTAAAGCTGGGTTTCAGGAGTGCTCAGCCAGTCTGATCGACTCTCCTTGAAGGAGCTGCTGTTTTGTTTGCTCTCCTGACGTGTGCTGTGCCGTGAGAAGAACATTCCGGGGCCAGTTTGAAAACTTTATTGACAGCGGCAGCGTTGCAGCGGTGCCACGGCTCCTCTGTAGGTGTGTTAGCGAGGCTCATTTGCATCGATTGCAAACGGACTGAAAATGCCAGCAGCCCTGCACATATTGTTCATCCCCATCCCTCCTTCCTCAGGAAAAAAAAAATCGATTTCTGCAGTTTTTCCTCAACAAGTAAAATCAACAGCGTTTATGCACTTCCTGTGGGCTTTATTGCTTCTCTCATTTTGACCCTTGCATCATACAATTTTTTACAAGATTCTAGCACCAAAAAGGTAACAGAATGACCCCCCTCTTGGCCATAAACAGGCCAGGCTCTGCCCTGTGGAATCATGGGAAGGGACAGCCCTGGGCAGAGGGAGTGGCCCCAGGAGAGCTGTGGCTGAGAGGATGGGGAAGATGGTCAGTAAACAGCTTCAATTTCTGCCCTGACCTGCCACACACCAGTCTCATGCCTGCAAGCTGGGGCTAATGTCCCAGAAACCCTTGGGGCAAATAAACTGTGGGTGACATAAAGAAAAAGGTGGCAACTGCCTGGGGAGATGGGTTTGGCAGCCACAAAACGAGGACAGAGGAAAGTGCAGGACTCTGCAGAGTGCAGGAGTGCAGAGGGGAGGTTTGTGGGTGTCCTGTCTAAAGTCTTCCCCAGGCGCCAGTATGGGCCAGATGGTTCCTCCTCATGCTCACTGAGGAGGCACGCCAACCCCGAGAGGGTGCCGACTCTCTCCACAGTGCCCCCACCCCCTCTCTCTCCCCGCCCCCATGTGCTGCCTCGCACGTCTGTCTCTCCTGCTGTGCAGCACGTATGACACTCGACATTACACAGGAGCATCTGACAATGGACATTAGAAAGGAGATTTCCCTCAATACCTGCTGCCACAGGCCATTTGCCCAATAAAAGGCTAAACTATCTCTGAGACCGAAGCTGGCCACAGACGCTGTGAGGACTTTGTCCCCTTGGTCTCTGAGGAATGTGGGGACAGCTCTCAGAGATGGTGTCTGTCTTTCCTCCCAGAATACAGTGCAGCCTCTCCTGTAGGCGCAGGCCTCTCTCTGACGCTGTCCGCGGTGAGCGAGTCCGTGGTGAGCGATGGGGATGGAGCCGTCATCTCCGCTATCGCAGCTCCTCCAAGAGCTCATAAATCCTCTTTCATTTTCTCTGCTAAGACGGCTTTGGACAGGAGACCTTCCGCAGACAGAAAAGGGCCACTTACACTTTCATAACCCGGGGTGTTCTCTTCGTATGCGGAAAGCGAACAGCTTTGCAAGGGTTCACTGAGGAGAGACTCTCTCAGGTTCACTCCTCTTTCCCGAGACGCTCTGTAACCCCGCGGTGGATGAGAAAATTCAACTGTTTGTGCTCTGTCTTCCCGAGCGGATCTGCGCAGCCAGGCCCTGGGTTCGCCTGACTGCAGCCCGGCTCTCCGAAGGAGCAGAGCACCTGACGGCGGAGAGGGCCCTCACCTGCATCTGTGATGAGCAATTAAAAGGGATTAAGCCTGCGCATTTCATTACGGCCCTTCACGAGGCCGGCAGGGACGTTTCGCTGTTTTAATATTTCTGCCAATCACCGTGACGAGCCGGCACGACGCCGGGCCGGCAAAGCCGGCGCTCGCCCAAAATCTAATCAACAATGTCATTTCACATCAACAGTTTCAGGGGCGTAAAGAGGGAAGGGGAGGGGGGAAGCGCAGGAGGAAAACGAGAAAGAGGAAACGGCACAATCAAATCAGAGCGGTAATAGGGAAATGGAGCCAGTGGGCAGAGTGTGCAGCGATTATCCTTCAGAGAGACATGGCGCGCGAAAGCCGGGCCTCGCACTAAACCTCTGTGCAATTAGAGAGGTAAAAGAAGGAGCGGTTTGATTAAATTACCTTCTCTTTAAAAGCACCTAAATTAGTCTGTTTATTTTTTTAAATTTCAAAGCAGGAGGGAAATGTATTTTATTGAGCAGATTAATTTATGTGGACCAAAAATAGGGATAGAAAAAAAAATCACCATGCCAGGAAAAATCCCACCCCCCCGACCCCCCCAGCTCCACTCCCCATGTTGAAGCTGCATTTGCTTAGTATTCCTGGCAAGAGTTAGCGATCAAATCTCATTGTGGATTCTCCCCATGCACAAAGTTCTTTTGGAGACAAATCCAACACACGTCTAACAAGACCCAGCCTTCACCTCCTCTGAGGAAAAGCTGGTAACAGCCAACTATTCCCAGCTGAAAGCAGACCTCCCCACTCCCCTCCTCTGCTGACCTCACACCCATCTCCACAGCTCCGAAAAAATCACAGCGGCCAGGAGTTCACCTTCCCCGACAGGCAGCAGGCATGAAGCAGCACTTTTGAGGCAAAGTGATCCTCTCGCAGAGACAGTTATTAAACATTAATTAAGGGCATTCGGACTGGAGGAACATCAGAATGCCAGCCTCTGGTTTTGCGTATGGGGCATCGATCTCAGAGATCGGCTGCAGGATAATGATAATGGGTTTAAAAAGGGAAGATCACAGTAGCAGCAGCACAATCTGAGAGTTATACAGACACGCTTTCTTTAATCTATCACGTTTCCTCCCTTTGGACAGTGAACCGGCGCACACCCAAAATCTGATCGGTTCCCTGAGAGGCAGAGAGGGAACACGGTGCCGGGACCAGCGCTGCTTTCACTCACGAATCGAGGGAAAAGCGGGCGCTCCAGCTGACGGGAGAGCAGGGAGCGATCGATGACGTTCCCCGGAGAGAAACGCCGCGGGCTAGCCCGTAAATCCGCCGGCGAGGCTTTATGACAGCAGAGAGGATCCTGGCAGCCATTACTTACGCTGCCATTACGTGGCTTTAGCGCACTGTCAGCCCTGACGTACAGCAGCCTGCGCTAAACCGAGCGCCGGCTAACCTCACCCTCACACAGACCTCACCCTCACTAACCTCACCCTCACTAACCTCACCCTCACACAGCTCTCACCCTCACTAACCTCACCCTCACACAGCCCTCACCCTCACTAACCTCACCCTCACACAGCCCTCACCCTCACAGCCCTCACCCTCACTAACCTCACCCTCACACAGCTCTCACCCTCACTAACCTCACCCTCACACAGCTCTCACCCTCACACAGCCCCTCACCCTCACTAACCTCACCCTCACACAGCCCTCACCCTCACACAGCCCTCACCCTCACTAACCTCACCCTCACACAGCCCTCACTCTCACAGCTCTCACCCTCACACAGCCCTCACCCTCACTAACCTCACCTCACACAGCCCTCACCCTCACTAACCTCACCTCACCCTCACCCTCACTAACCTCACCCCTCACCCTCACACAGCTCTCACCCTCACTAACCTCACCCTCACACAGCTCTCACCCTCACACAGCCCTCACACAGCCCTCACCCTCACTAACCTCACCCTCACACAGCCCTCACCCTCACTAACCTCACCCTCACACAGCCCTCACCCTCACTAACCTCACCCTCACACTCTCACCCTCACACAGCTCTCACCCTCACTAACCTCACCCTCACACAGCCCTCACCCTCACTAACCTCACCCTCACACAGCCCTCACCCTCACTAACCTCACCCTCACACAGCTCTCACCCTCACACAGCCCTCACCCTCACTAACCTCACCCTCACACAGCCCTCACCCTCACTAACCTCACCCTCACTAACCTCACCCTCACACAGCCCTCACCCTCACACAGCCCTCACCCTCACTAACCTCACCCTCACACAGCCCTCACCCTCACACAGCCCTCACCCTCACTAACCTCACCCTCACTAACCTCACCCTCACACAGCCCTCACCCTCACACAGCTCTCACCCTCACTAACCTCACCCTCACACAGCCCTCACCCTCACACAGCCCTCACCCTCACACAGCCCTCACCCTCACTAACCTCACCCTCACACAGCCCTCACCCTCGCACAGCCCTCACCCTCACTAACCTCACCCTCACACAGCCCTCACCCTCGCACAGCCCTCACCCTCACACAGCCCTCACCCTCACTAACCTCACCCTCACACAGCCCTCACCCTCACAGCCCTCACCCTCACTAACCTCACCCTCACACAGCCCTCACCCTCACTAACCTCACCCTCACACAGCTCTCACCCTCACACAGCCCTCACACAACCCTCACCCTCACTAACCTCACCCTCACACAGCCCTCACCCTCACACAGCTCTCACCCTCACACAGCCCTCACCCTCACACAGCCCTCACACAGCTCTCACCCTCACTAACCTCACCCTCACACAGCCCTCACCCTCACTAACCTCACCCTCACCCTCACACAGCTCTCACCCTCACACAGCTCTGCTGACCGAGGCCATGCAAGGACACTTCCACTACTGCCAGAGAGAGGGCGCTAGAGAGACAGAGAGACACACAGGAGGGAAGGGACTCAGGGAGGTGAGGGGGAAAAAGGGAAAGGGAAAGAATGAGAGAGGGGGATAAAGGAGAGAGAGAGAGAGGCACTGAAAAGACAAGGGAAGGAGGGAGAAGACACAGATACAAAAATACTGGTTTTATACTTCTGTGTTTTTCTGTAGTTTCTTATTTATACTTTCCTGTCTCACTTTGAAAGGTTGTGTGTGTGTAGGGAGGGCTGACCTATATGTTGATGCCCAAGAATGCTTCAGCAACACTGAATAACTCCTATCATGCTAATACAGCCACGCTGTATCCTGGGATATGTGAAAAAGGAGGGGGTGACAGAAGGGAGAACAGAAAAAGAGAGAAAGAGAGAGAGAGGGAGGGAGAGGGAAACAGAGAAAGGTAGGGACAGAGAGGGAGCGAGAGAGTGACGGGGGGCTGGGGGAGAGAGAGTGAGAGAGGGAGAGAGGGTCAGAGAGACAGAAGGGGAGGGAGGAGTTGGTCTGCTGACACTGCAGGAGCTGTAGCACTGCCCTACGTGATTACCTGCTTAATCTGTCCTGCTGTCAGAGGGGGGGGTCTGCCCTGTGGTCCGGCGCCGGCCCCTCCTCAGTGGGGGTCACACACACACACGCACGCACGCACGCACGCACGCACACACACACACACACACACACACACACACACACACACACACACACACACACACACACACACACCCTGACAGGTATGGAGTGAGCCGTACAGCAGAAACAGGAGGGACTGTGATTTATTCATATGCCATGTCATGGCCATGGGGGTGGATATGTATTTCAATGCTTCAGTGTTTCCCTTGTATGTTTGGTTAATAGGAATTATGTTTAATGCAATGGTGCGCTTACAATATTTCTTCCTATATGATTAAAAAATACAAAAAGAGGACATTGCTGAAACTCGATGGCGGTTGGAGAGTAAGACAAAGCTGAGGGGAAGTGAAGTTTAGCTGAGTGGAAAAGACTGTGGCTATCTTTGACACTACTTCCCAATCAAGATATCCGTGCATAAAAATAAACAAGCGCAGAACAGCTAAAAACAGGAGGACTGTCTCCAGCAGGGCCAGTCCTGAGACAGCCAAGCATCACACGGCCCGAAACAGTGGGGTGACCCCAAGCACCAATGAGCGCAAAGACGGTCCGCTTGGCAGCCACGCGTGCCCCCTCTGTGCCCCCGCTCCGAACTGGCAAGGCCCCCCCTTCCCAGCTCACACAACAAGTCCATTATAGGAGAGTCTCTCATTCAAGAGGCTGCCCTCTCCCCTGTGTTCATTAAACCCAGAGTCACCCCCCAAGCCTCAGAAACACACAAAACAACTCCATCAAAAGGCTGCTCCACACTGCTGCCGGCCCGAGGGGTCCCCTCCGCGCGGAAATGCCCACTAGAAACTGATTCTTTCAGGCAAACTTCTCAAGTGCCGGATGACAGCGCTGGCTAAGCTGCCGAACAGCTTGAAATTGGTAACTAAGCAGGAGGTATTTGTGCAAGATAAACCAGGGGGGTTTCAGGAAACAAAAAACAGGAGGAAAGCAAGAGGCCTATGAAACTGTGCAATGCTCCACAGGGAGGTGATGAGGGCCAATGGGAGGGCTGCTTTAGCAGAAAGGAGGAGTGTCACGAGGGCTTCGTTCATGGAAAGGAACGGAGGAGGAGGTCTCCGTTAGGAAAAAAAAAGTGCTGTTAGCCAATGGGAAGGCACAATTAGCAGAAAAGGAGAGTGCAATGAGCCAATGGGAGAGCTCAATTAGTAAAAAGGTGGAGTGCCATGAGCCAATGGGAGGGCTAAATTATTGGAAAGGGGGAGTATCGTCAGCCAATGCGAAGGCTTGGTTAGCAGTTAGCCTCTTACCGAGTTGAGGTCCAGGTTGTTCTGCACCCACTCCTTGGCCTCCTGGAACTCGTCCATCAGTCCCATGATGTAGAGGGTGTCCAGAGAGTCCACGATAGAGGCGCCCCGCAGTCCGCCTGCAACAAACAGGGTACCCATAGAGTCAGTCAGGGTGGCCAACCATAAAACACCCTGGGGTTTACAAAAGAACACAGGGAGAGGTCCGAGCACGGTTTACATTCAGTCATTTAGCAGACGCTCTCCCCTGGACCAAGTAAACATGCAAAGTGCATCTAATAAATTTACAGGAGTAACAGGAAATGCTGAACACTGACAAGCATGTCCAAATGAACCTCAGTCTCTCTCACAGTGCTGGCATTACATTATTACATTGCATTATTGTCATTTAGCAGATGCTCTTACCCAGAGCAACCTACATATGTCACAATTTTTACATGTTATCCATTTATACAGCTGCATATTTACTGAGGCAACTGTGGATTAAGTACCCTGCCCAAGTTTACAGCAGCAGTGTCCCAGTGGGGAAGTGAACCGGCAACCTTCTGGTTACAAGCCCTGCTCCTTACCACGATGCTACACTGTCGCCATAACCACCGCTACTGTAAATACATAAATGCTGCAAATACAAATACAAATGAAATACATTCAAACACACATAAAGATTCCTTAGTTCGGGTTTAGGTTGGAGCAGGTGAGCTGGTTAATAGAACACTTTGCACTAGAGCACCTGCATGCTTCAAGGTGTGTTCTTATGGCCTCTAAAACAGCAAAAGACTGTAGTTAGGTAACTTGCTGGACTCACTGATTGCTTAGATTAAGCGATATTCGACCCCAAACTGGAGAAACTTTGGTAGTCAGCTCCATGTTTCAATCTGTGTATGAGAGTGTTTTCCCTCCTCAAGTGGCTGCTTTTACATGCACTTCATTTACAGTTATTAAATCCCCTTCACAACCTTAATGAGAAATGTTCAGTGGCTTTCATTTAATGCTGAAACATTTAAATTACTTTGCTGGGATTTTTTTGTGCTAAATGAAATATGCAAACACCGCTGTGACGGCAGGTGTCGTGAATACAGAAAACAGCTTTTTATTGGATTTTTTGGGAATGAGGCAATCCAAAGGAGAGAGGGAGTGGAAAAATGACACTGGTACAGCAGACATATTGCACAATGGCAACATGTGTATCAGCTGCTGTCAAGAGAAAGCTGTGATGGTTGTCACCAGCCTAACAGCTGAATTTGACTTCCTGATTAATGTCATTATGAGAGTGTGTGGGCGCTGCTCTGATTCAGAGGTGAAGAGGTGAGCTGTACTGACAGAGGAGGCGCAAACAGCACACATTCTAATATGAGAATAACCTGGCCAGGCCATTGCAAACGCATATCAGGTATTACACATTCACACTGTTAACCTAAACACATTCCAGGCAGCTGTTTTAATAAATATTTTTAAAGGAGAGAAGGAAAACTGTGGAGGAAGGACAGTAAGGAGGTCTTCGATGTTCTGTTTGTGTTCTGCTTTCTTACATAACAGCCTCTGCTTCTTTCTAGAGGCAGGAGAAAAACAATCCTGGAGGCAGCCTGTGTTCGCTGTTCTAATCTGCGCAGCTCTGCGCAGTCTGGCCACTTGCTGAACCAGCTGCCTGGTCCCTGCAGCGCAGATGCGCAGTCGGTCTTTTGCTGCGCTGTCGTTCAGAGGGGGACAACTTGCAGAGAGAGCGGGTCTTGCTGCTGAACCAGTCTCTGAGCAAAGGAATCATCAGTGTTCAAAAAGCCATGTGATGGAAACCTGCCGGGAGTCTGAGCCGAGGGGGTGCCGGGTTCCAGCTGCGCAGGTGGTGGGGAGGGGGAAAGGTGTGTCACAGGGGTCAACGTCTCACTGCGACCATGCCATTTCCCATGATGCTCCGCTCCAACAGGCCTGCTAGCGTGACCTCTGGGGGTCACACTGTACCCTCACACTCTTTCCTGTCACTGTCAGACACTGTCCCTCTGTCACAGTGTCAGGCCTCGGACAGGCCGTCCCCAGAGAGCACGCCCACTGTGTCTGTCCTCTGTCGGCCTCTCCCCAACTGCCAGCCTCATGCCAGAGTTTAGGGAAAGTTCCGGAAAGTTCCTCTGCTGACACTTTACACAAAATCTACAAAAGACGCCTGCTCTGCCTGCTGGGTTATCCGTCACTGAAAAGATGAAAATGTGCAAAATTTAAAGAAAAAAAAACCTGCAGGTAGTTACTGCGGTCCCCCACGCCCCTGGGAGAGGAGGCCCAAGGCGGTGAAGCGAGGCCCAAAACGGCGCCAAACGGCGGCTGATTTATAGACTGGGATGGGAGAAGGAATGGATCAATCAATCACTCGCACTCCACGCCATCCACGAGACCGCCATTAAAGAGCTTATTTATATCAGCCAGCCTGCATCACCAGCACCCTGCCCGGGGGGGGGGACGGGGGGCGGGACCACTTTATGGGCACCGTAAATTCAGCAGCTCTTATGGCTGAGAGGGGTAGGTCCTCCTACATGCCTGGGACACTACCCAAAGCTACCAACTGCCAAGACCCCAAAAAGAGGGGAACGCTACAGCTACACTATATACACTCTCATATGCACGCAGACACACACACACCCACACACACATATATATAGTCAACACTCCTTTCATTTTACATGGAGAGACGTGCGTGTGCTATGGACACACTGATACATTATTTATGATCTGATATCACAGCTAATGGAACTGGGCCGATGCTATACTGCCTGTACAGCGCTCACGATGACATGGCAAATACCACAACATTTTAATAAACTGGCAGTCCCTGAAATGCATAAAAGGCATTAAACGGCTACTTCATCATTCCCGGATATTTTTCAGTAATACTAGAAAATTCTACATTCTAAATCTAGTTAATTAAAATTAAACTAAAATTGCTCATTTTAAACCTGCATCACTAAAATGTTCTTTACCAGCGATGGTCAGCTTAACATGAGTTAGAATGCACTGGAGTAATTAACACTCAGCATCAAATACTGTAATCATACTGTTACAACCATCTCCATGGAAACATCTGCCATAGGCCAAACTCCTTCCCTCAGCTTTCCAGCAAGAGCCTGCCAGTCCCCAGTGTGTGTGTGTGTGTGTGTGTGTGTGTGTGTGTGTGTGTGTGTGTGTGTGTGTGTGTGTGTGTGTGTGTGTGTGTGTGTGTATATAGATGTGTTTGAGAGCTTGTGTGAGTATGTGTGAATGTGTGTGTGTGTGAGTGAAAAGTGTTTGTGAATGTGTGTGTGAACATGTGCGTGTATAAGTGTGTGGGTGAACTGTGTTTGCGAATGCATGTGTGTATGTATGTATGTGTGTGTGTGTGTGACAGATAGATAGAAAGTGTGTGAAATCATGCACAACTAAAAGACAGATATAAAACCTAAGCGTTTGTGTGCTCTGTATGAGTGTGTGCGTGTTTGTTTGTATTGTAAGAGTGTGTGTGTGCGTTTGTGTGTACTGTATGAGTGTGTGCATGCATTTGTGCAGAACATATAAGCCTATCTGCCAGATATTAAGCTGTGAATGTTTCATTCATCACAGCTGTCATCGTGAGCAGTGGGGGTCAGGCAGCTTTCATTAGAGAGCGTGCAGCACTCAAACGCCCCCTCCCCACACACCCCCCCCAACACACACCCATATGGCACAAATACACTGCATCTCCAGCTACGGTGTTGCAAATGGATCAGACCACGTGACAGATTACACAGCCCGTTCCCGTGCCTGCGGTTTCTGACCGGCGTTTGCACGCTGTTTGCTGGGTTTCTGACGTTCGCACGCTGTTTGCTGGGTTTCTGACCGGCGTTTGCACGCTGTTTGCTGGGTTTCTGAGAGGCCTTTGCACGCTGGTCGCCCCGTGCAGACGCGGGCCTCATGCATTAAACAGGACAGCACACTCCCGGACTCTGCATTATTCCACTCAAACCTGCCTTACAGCAGAGGACATACTATCCTTGCTTGGACTTTAAGCCTAATTATAGTGCTGAATAATGAATCACAGCCTAATAAAGGAGCTCAACCTATCCCTTACAGACTGCAGAAATAGAGAGAGCTCCAAAAAAATCTTCAGCCCCCAACCAGCTACACCTGCAACATAATTATTACACTCTCCTACAGTATAAACCATGACACATCTTTATTTGTGCACTTTAGTGTATATTTTTGATGCTCACAGAGTAATGCTGGTAACATTGTTTCACTTTTTGTTGTAAAAGCATATGTTTTCGGAGAGATCGTCCCAAAACAAGCATTTGAGGAGCCACCTGGTTTGGCCTGTAAAAGGTAATACTTCTGAAAGACCGTATTCAGTTCACAGCATTTAAACAAACACCACAACGGTTTTATTGCGATGGAAGCTGCAGTCATATTAGTGGGATATACTGTACACCCACCCAGGTGCTTTAGGGACTTCCTAATGACCAGCAGCCCAAAAGCACTTACTTCTGCTTTAGCTCATTCGCTAGCCCGCACACCACCCTCCATAACAATACTTCCATTCTCTCCCGTCTTCATCACACTCTGCCAAAAGCAACATCTTTTCATGGTAGCCAATTCTAAGACAATCAAAGATTCCCTGCTCAGCAGTAATACTTCTACTGAGAGGACCATGCTGGCAAGGTAAATGCAATTAATGCATGAATAAAATGAAATGATTGCCAGGCAGAGAAAATTTACACTTGGATTCCAAATATTTCCAAGTGTACAAGCAATAAATGATGCTACTGCAGCCAGTTGGACATGTTTAAATACATAAATAAAGAAATGGCCTCAATCTTTATTGCGTATGAATTTAAGCTAGCTACCAAACGTATAATAACTACAAAAACTGTTGATATTTGCCAATATAGCAATAAAATCTTGACCAGCAAAAATAAAGTGCTAAAATCCCTTATCCCTCAGAGCAGGCTAGAGCTGTGATCTCGGGAATCTGAATTCCTAACAAATTCAAAATGCAATCTCTACAAAAAAAAGAGAACAAAGTACAACAAAAGGATTTTAGAGGAACATAAATCTTATATAACCATATGCTGTCCACACAATTCCCAAACTCTGTCTGCCACTGAAAGTATTGATATCAATATGATGCAAACGAGAAATGAGGTCACATTACCATGAGCAGCTGGGCACTTCTGTACATTGACAGTGCATTGACAAAGCTGTACGAGTGAGGAACTCGTACAGCTTTGGGAATTTCCTTTGTTTCAGTTGTAATTGTAATGCAATCATTAACAGCAAGCACATCACCCACCCACTCAAACCAGTAAAACTATGACTCTGACTGGGTGGAATATTTACCCAAATGTCCCTGCAGTCTTTGTTATGTAGGCAAGACCTCCAGAGAACGACGTGCAAGGATATGAAATATGGATACAGAATCTCCAGCTGCCGGATATTATAATTCCCTCGGTTAGAACATAGCGTGTGCAGTGACAGTCCTTGGTATTGGATTAGACATAAATAAAAAAGATGGAGAGATGGGACAGATTGCTGTGGTAATTATTTGTTTTCTTATCAGACTGCTTTTACACAAATCAAGTCACATTGTGACACGTCTGTACACTTGAATATGTATTGCAATAGTGTGGGGTTAACTACCCAAAGGTTCAACAACACTCCACCTGGGTGTAAAACCATCAACCTTTTGGTTTTAAGGCCTGCTCCTTATCTCTGTAACCCACTGTTTCATAGAGTCACAGACACTGTCCTTCCCAGGGCTGTGAATAAGAAGAACACCTTTATGCCATTGAACAGGCAGATTATATTATACGGATTATATATACACCTGTATTCACATGCATAGGTGCCCATGGTGCCTCCCAGCTCCACAGTGACAGCACATGCTGAAGCCCTCCCCTGGGCCTCTTCCTGTGAGCTCAGAGTGCAACAGCACACCCTTACAACACCCTTTCAACACACCCTTACGCACTGCACAGTTACAACACACCCTTATGCACCGCGCAGCCTTTCACTGAGAATAACGAGCAGTTTTCCTGCTGCTGTCTCCCTCACATGTACGGTAAGTGTTTTTGATAATGTGGTAATATGCTCGTAGAGCCTGTGTTCAATATTTAATTATCGTCACACGCAGCTGGGGCGCATATGAATGCTGATTGGATTACAGTCCTGCACAGTCCCCCTCACCGACACCTTCAGACATAAAAACACAAATATTCACAGTGAAACATGAGGCAGTCTTTGTCTTCTTGATGAAGAGTGCAAGCTTTATTTAGTATGTCCCACTCCATTCCTTAATTTTTTTCACCCCCCTAATAATTGTGCCGTTTGACCCGCCTGAACCAGCTCCAGCAGCCTGAGCCTCTACTGTCCTCAGTCCACCCAAGGAGGCTGCCCCCCCAGGCCACAGGGGTGCGGTGGTCTCCATGTTAAAACGAGAGGAGGAGAAATCACACAGTCACGCTGACCTTCTCTGTCAAAGACGCACAGAACTCGACAGATAACACGGAATAAAAAGAATGCTTCTGGATGCCTCTGCTGTTTTTTTTCCGCCAAGTCGCTACAGGACTCGCCTGTCAGGGCTTGAAATATTACCCCGGGGACGTCAAAGGAAATTGGAGATGCAGCCATTTCAAATTGTCTCGGTTATCTCGTTTAACTGCAGCCGCCAACGGTCCTCTTTACAAACTGAGCAAAAAGCTGTTTACCGACGCAGGTGGGGTTAGATCTCACGAGGTGGGGGATGTGGGGGGTGTTAATTACTGCGAGACCCGGGTCCTCGGTGTGTCCCGGTCGGGCTGTCGGTCAGGGCCGATCTCGCCGTTTCTGCCGCTGGGAGCCGCATGGAGCCTCTGTGAGACGGCACTCTGGCTGTGGTGCTGTTTGATTAACAGCCCCCTCTTTTGATTCGATGAACTACACTACACTGGTCTTTGATAAGCCACTTGTGGTATTTAGAGGTATTGACAGAGGATTACAGAGAGACAGAGAGAAAAATAGAGAGAGATGGAGGGAGAAGAAAAAAAACAGCTGATTATGGTGGTGCAACTTATATCACACTGCATCGTGCTGAACCTCTCATGAGAGAATTAAAAAAATGCTTAAAAACATTTTACAAACCAATGCAAACTCACAAAAAGGCCAGAATACAGTACAATCACAAGAATCAGAGGTTTATGAAAATCGTATCGCGGTGGACATGTCACTCTTCAAAGGAGAGAGTGCTAAGGTTCTGTCAAGCTTTAGGCGTTGTGGAATTCCATTAATACTGGAATAGGGTGGGGTTTACCTGATGTGTGGCTATAAAAATGGAACCTGCAGAAAACGCTGGAAAACTGAGAGACTCCAGCAGTGGGAAAGGTCTCCCTCACCTGCAGCCAGGAGAGAGACACCTGCAGAGCCCCATGGAGAGTCAGGAACAGTTTGCTGTTGGCAGGTTCTCAGTGCTTGGCAGGGGACCAAAGGTGAGATTGACAGGGGTTGCTCTGCTGTAGGAATCGATAACCTCCAAAAATGCGAGAGAGGGGAGTTGCAATAGAGTCAGTGATCTTCCCTTTTCTTCCTGGTCCACTAGAACAGGTGCATTGTGGGTAGCAAGGAGTACAGACATTCAATGCCACAATGCAAGCAAATGACGTGTCCTTTTCTCTCATTTCTCTCTCATCTCTCAAAACTGACAATACAGTCAAGCATTTTGATGTACCTGACAATATGGTTGAAACATCTAAAAACTATAAAACACTGACTAAAACATCACTTCTGAAATGACAAGCTCATCTGAAAACAGACTGCATCACGACTGCCCCCTGTAGGTGACTCAGTGGAGATGCTCCTATCCTCCACTGGGCACCCACTCCCCTGCAATGCGCTGTGGGATTTTCAGTGTGGAAAATCACACACACACATACACTGTATCAGAAGACTGCATCTGACATGCTACATCCCTCCCGTGGGGGAACAGAAGATGTGGCCAGCTTAATATACAAGTGGAAATCCAAAGGTTAGTGGTGAAAAAGCCTCCAGACATGTTGAATCAAGCAGGCCCAACAGTGACACTGAACCAAACTCATGCTAACATTCCACATGAAGGAGGGTGCCCATGTGATGTTTCTGCAACAAAACAACCACCACCCCGGCAGGAACGACCTTTACTGGCACAAGATAATATACCATTTAGGAGGACAAACTCATTTGGAGGCCTTTACCTCCTTTGCACTGCCCGCAGTCTGTCAAATGCTGGAGGGCAGGCCTTTTGCAAACAGCAGTAAGCCGCTTGCTTGTATACATGCAGCGCTTCACAGCACTGAGGTATTAGCAGCACCCTGCTAACCCTCCACTCATCCCACTGAGAGACACCGAGGTGTCATGTGACATCAAGGTCCAGTCTGCTCTCCGGGTGCGTCAGGGGTCAGGGCTGATTCAGTCACATGATCTGGACTGCACCGTGATGCTGTTCCGCGTTGCCCGGGACCTGCCCTTGCGGGTTGGCCTTCCTCTGCGCACCGTTCTCTGGGGTGATATATCCTAGGTGATGGGCTCCTTTTGTTTCCCAAGCCCTGATTTATGCACGTGTTCAGAAGCGTTTAATGGTTACAGCGCTCCACATCAGTGTGTGCGGGATTCAGAGGACACTGTGTGCGCATGTGTGTGTGTACGTGCGTGTGCATGTGCGCGCGCGCGCGCGCGTGTGTGTGTGTGTGTGTGTGTGTGTGTGTGTGTGTGTGTGTAAGAGTGGCAGGGATTGAGGGAGGGGACACACACAGCCTTTTGAGGTTGGATGTCTTATCGTATATCATACGCCAAACAACACGCACCCACACACCGCGGTGAATAACTGATGTGGAAAAACATCTTTCACTCTGCACATCCTCTGACATCCGCTGCTCGCCTTTACGTTCTCCTTCAGCTGACAGCCACTGGGCTGTGCTGCAATGAACCAGCGGCTTCCTTCACTCCGTCCTTTCTGAGAGATCTGTCACCGAGACAAACAACAACAGGCACCACCACTGGACTTAATTGGCTGCTTTGCAGCATGGGTAACTGTGTGGCGGATGTGAAGGGGAAACGGTGTGGATGAGCTTAACGCAGACTCACGCCAGGCCTGTCGGCTGCCACGCTCACAGAGGGAGGGCTGATAGATCAAGCGACATTAGAGTCAAAATAAATTCAATCCATTAGGGGACAAGCCTGAGCAGGCAGTCTGTGAAAGAGTGGAAAGAAAAGACAGAGAGAGGCATTTAAACCAGGAGACGCACGTTCATTGCTGGCTGTAAACTTTTGGGAATGGCCACAGAGCCCCGCTGTAAGGACTCTTATTTGTGCTCTTATTTTCTGATGCCTTTTTTACTGATGGTTGAGTCCTTCTCTGTCTCTGCCCCTTTAAGGGAACACATAGATCTAAAAATTGAATACATAGGTGCCCCCCGGCACAACACAGTGAAATCATTCTGAACTTTAAAGAAGGCGCCTGATTAAAGGGGAGTAACATGATCTGAGGTGTAAATCTTAGACTGAAGAGCTAGTTACATTACATTATCGGCATTTAAAAGATGCTCCTATCCGGAGCAACTAAGTAGGTGCATAAATTACACAATTGTTACGTTACCCAACAGCAGAGCCCCAGCAGGGAATCAAACTGGCAACCTTTTGGTTACAAGTCCTGCTCCTTACAACTATGCTACACTGCTGCCCCACAGACATTAATAGACATACATATTAACAGACATTGGTATTAATCACTTTCCTATTACATTATTACATTGCTCATATGCTAAAACTGCTTCAGGAATAAATCCCCTTTAAATATTAGTAGATTTCCCCATCTAAGGGGATCTGTAAAGGGCATCCCCTGTAAATGGCGAGGGGCACCTGTAAGAACACCTGTATGGGCGGAGGTTGTGGGCTACAGGCCAGACGCCAGGAAAAGGCTGCAATTATGCAGTCTGGGACCCGAGGCACCCAGACAAGACGGGCTAAATGAAACAATCAAATTTACCATGGCAGGTGCACAGCTCTCTAATACTGCCGTCCGCTTTCATATCACAACATTTCCAATATGATTAACCAGGGCTCCCCCCCAACACACACACACACACACACACACACACACACACACACACACACACACACACACACACCCTCAGCCTTTCCCTCAGCAGACACAGAGGAGCGGGGGACACAGAATCACTGCTGCATCGATGACGAGCAACATGATTGGACAGTTATAGTTCTATTTCCACATGCACTGAGATTGGACAGCAGTGAGGTTAAGTGGATTGTGGGAGTGTAATGGATTTGCTAACTCCATAATCTGGCATGCACCTCGTTCTTTAGGTCACAGATCAGTGCATACCTCCACCAACTGAGCTGAATGTGAAACTTTAAAAAGGTCAAGATATGAATGTCATTGTGTTGTCATGCAAACCATTTTTTACCGTTTCACCAGCATGAATTTCAACTTCCCGAGAATATGTTCTGCAAACTTACCAGCAAGCTTTCCAGCAAGACAGTCCTAGTTTAACAGTTTCAGTACTTTCTAAACTTTCATCATACCCTTTCCACCAATGGCAACAGTGTCTGGTGGACCATGTTTCTTAAAGGCAATGTGTCCCTCCCACGATGCCAGCAGGCTGTCAGGGAAGTTGGAGTAGACCCTGCCGGAGGCTCCTGGGGGGTGTAAGTCAGTCTCATAGTCACACCCCTCTGCCAATGCCCTCTCAGGCCATGTTCTCACACGTCACACTCCACTGCACCTGGTCAGGAGTGTGTGGGTTCAGAGCCCATCTGAATTACTGTTTCTGCTTTCACTGCATTTCCTCAGGTTCCTCCAGTTCCTACAGGCTGACTGCCTGTAACCCCGCCTCTAACTCCACCCTCGCCCCACCCCCCTTGAGTGTACAGTAATAAGTTAATTCAAAATAAGTTCAAATCAGCTCGTTTGAGGAAATCAAGGATTTACTCTTAGGCTTCCTTAATAAACCAGGTGTACCAGCTGTGTGATCCAACAGCTGACGTACACCCAAGTCTATCTGGCAACAATATGTTGGATCAAATTCATATAAAAATCTATTTATATAAACCAAATATGTGTGCAGTAAACAGAAAAATATTATGAAGATTATAAACCAACAATATCAGTATAACTGAAGTTAACAAAGTCCATAAAGGCATGAAGTTCAGAAAATTAACACTCATAATGAATTTCTGTTTGAGCCCTGTGGTGAAACCTGATCAAACTGCTTAAAATATGCAAAATCATACCCAGCCTGGCATAGTTCCAGACGTAATGTTCATTTTGTTAGCAAAATGTGCATAGTTATGGACAGCGGATAGAACGGTCACCTCTCCTTTAACACTCATTAAGCCAGTGCTGTGTCTGTTTGAATTATCAGAGACTGAGGAAGGTTTGGCCCAAAGTTCACTTAATCTACCGAAGAAGGGCAGCTTTGCACATGTTAAACACCTGTACCTGGCAGAGAGAATGACCTACAGAAGTCCTCGTAAAGAGAGAGCATTCAGCATGGATGGTGAATAAATTCATTCAGAAATCCACCTTGCTCCCGCAGTGCTTTTAAAAGCATACTGACAATTATGCACCTCTGTTAAAAGCCTCCATAAAATGAACCATCCAAACACGTGCCTTTCTGGGGCAGGATAATTATTCAGAGGCCAAAACGAACAACATGAAAAGCATTGCAAACAATTTCCCTGACTGTCTGTCATTTGGCAGGAGCTTTTAGAAAAAAAGAACATTTAGTCACTTAGTCTTCTGATGAGCGAATTAGATCACGTTGCACAAAAAAATGTACACAGCGTTTCCACACCAGAAGGAAACGTGAAATACCATAAGGCATTGTCACCGTTTCTGCCAACTTGCCTGGAAACCAAACAGGCCTAAGAATTTTGACTTGGCTAGAGGAAGAACTCCCTAGCCAAGTTAGTCCAATGGTTAAGGTATTGCATTAATTATAGCTATCTTTTGGTACTGATTTCACAATTTGTGTTTGAAATGCAATAAAAGTTTTATAGGGAAAAGATAAAAGGACTGACACCTACTAGACAGCTTTATTAGCATAACTACGTTTAGGCGAACCGAACTACAGGCATTACCAAACTGAAGATCCAACCACAGACACTATGACAGTAGCCTTGCACCATGATTTGGCAGAAGACTGAAACTGTGAGCTAACTCAGTAGAGTTGAAATATGTAGTGTTGCAGCTATTTAACCGCTACACCACACTGCTGCCCTGCTCCTCACTGCTACACCACACTGCTGCCCTGCTCCTTACCGCTACACCACACTGCTCCTCCTTACCGCTACACCACACTGCTGCTTTGTACCGCTACACCACACTGCTGCCCTGCTCCTCACTGCTACACCACACTGCTGCCCTGCTCCTTACCGCTACACCACACTGCTGCTCCTTACCGCTAAACCACACTGCTGCTCCTTACCGCTAAACCACACTGCAGTCCCCTGCTTGCTGTTACAGATCAGTCTTTGGAAGCATGTGAACAGTATGACATAATGTCACAATGCGCTCAGATATCAGTGTTTAGTGTCAGATATCAATGCTACAGTGTAATTCTATGATGCAGTATCATGTAATCCTATACAAGTGTACTCCTACAATATAGTATAGTGTACTCGTATAAGGCCCTTTCCGTGGTTGTTACTCTGCCAAATATTAACTCTGTAATTATAAGGTTGGTCACAGTTTTGATTGAATTCCTTGCCTGGTGCTAGTGACTCGTCTGAGGAGGGTGTTTGCACTTTCCCAAACTAAAACAGCTACCAGTGCTGAGTTTGTAACATGAATGTGCACTTCAGTTAATTTCATATTCCAATATTCTGTGGCTCCAAAGATATAATATTTGTGCGAAACTTTGTTGGAAAAGTTCTAGGTAAACAATGACTCACTAAAGAGATCTGCATTCAGTCCCTCTCAGGCAGGCAAATGAGTAATACAGTATCGATTTATGGTTTTATAACAGTGCTAACAGGCTCTGTTTCATGAATTCTGATGAGGAGAAACACAACCCGGCATTTCTGTGTATTACAAACTATGTACATTCTATGTATGCCAATTACAAGCATCCAAATACTGGTCAAAATGATTACTGATGTGATTGTTGAATATTAGAATATATGAATTATTTGTCTCATCTCTAGTTTGCAATTAACAATCACGCATACATGGACACACACACAAACACACAAAAACAACTGCTGCGTGCTTACTTGTAAACACAGCTGGTAATGACCATGCTGAAAACACAGTACTATTAGTGAACCATGTTTGGTAATTACCCTGTGACCCGTGAGCACAGTAAGAAAATTACAACAAAGAGTAAAATTTTACCCAAAAATGGCCCTGTAATTCTGGTAATTACCCTGCTCTCCCTGTGTTTTACAGCCAGAATCACAGATCACTAGACTAAATTTGCATCCATCACAGAAACATGAAGGAAAAGTGAAAAAACTGTTTGAAGCAGAGGATGTTTCATATCTGGCTTCTGTGAAATCTGCATGATCACAGGGATCTTTTTTAACTGAAGAGAGATGCGCTGTGGGGAGGCTTCCTCTGAGCCCCTCTGAACCCCCATCGCTCTCAACAGAAGCACACCTGTGCACCATACCTGTGCACCAAACCTGAAACAGGTGCTGTGCCATCACTGGGTTTGTTCCACTCTAAAGATCTTACTAATGAAAATAACCCCTTCTTATATCCTCTTTCTCATCCCTGGGTCAGTCTCTCTCCCTTTTCCTTCCCTTCTCTACCTCTCTCTCACATCCTCCCCTCGGCCTCCCTTTCTGCAGTCACGGTTGCTTTCCTCCACCCCGTTCTCTCTCTCCTCCACCCCGTTCTCTCTCTCCTTCACCCCGTTCTCTCTCTCCTCCACCCCGTTCTCTCTCTCCTCCACCCCGTTCTCTCTCTCCTTGGCCCCTCTCTTACTGCCTCCTCCTCTGCTGTCTCCCTCCACACTGCCAGGTTACTGTGGTTTGAGGAATTCCAGGGGCATCTGGCACAATCACACCTCTCCTCCCTCTCATCCACCGCCAAGACTCTAACGGACCTGTGAAACTTCTCATGGCAACACACGGCAACATACGGTAACATGCAGCAACACACAGCAAGATACAGCAACTCAGTGCAACATATGGCAACGCACGGCATCTCTACACAAACCGGAAAATGAGCTATGTTTCCACACATGGTGCCTGAGCCCTTGAAAGGTCTCTGCTGTGTCAAGGTCAAAACGCCTGGCACAGAGGCAGTGACACAGGCTGCTGTTATCCAGTGACTCGACCAAAGGAAAAATGAGACAGTGGATAAGTGGTTACAAAACCATGGGAGTGCAGACATCCACATGGATAAAGATTACTGCACACACTAATTCAGTAAACTGCACATATCCAGCACCACAAAGTACTACAGCACCTAATTTTGTACAAAAAATAATTTAAATAAAACTACCAATAGAGAGGTTGATAGGTAAATGGATGCACAGGAAGCTGATAGAGCGATAGCTGCTGTTTCGGTGCAGTGGGGGTGGCGTCTGACGATCAGCACCCCATTGGAAGAATGTTCGTGACCCACAGACCGGCACATCAAAGGCCTCCTGTCGTCACCGAGCCCAGCAGCCAAACCACAGGGGAGAGGCGCGGTGACGCAATTTTAAATAAAACCTGGATTTGAGAGCCTGATTAATCTCTGACCACATGTAGCAGAAAACAGCAAAGTGCTGTACACTGCTTCAGCCAGCCCTAAGCCTCCACCCCTCCAAACCCCTCAGTGTGCCGCAGTCATTACAATAACACGCCCAATCCCCTGTAATCTTACTCCTTTCCAATGCTTTTTGCAACCAGTTTTTCATTATCTTGGCTTTAATCCCCACAGAAAAGCTCGATGATGTGTTTCGTGTTGCGTTTTGTGGTTGTAATCCGGGTGGAGAAGGGGGAGCGAGGGGCAGGGGGAGGGCGGGGCAGGGGGGTTTGACGGGGCAGGCTGAGGGCTGCTTTTCGTGCCTCAGAGGGGGAGCGTGCGAAGGGGGTGGGGTGGGGGTGGGGGTTGCAGCGACGCGGGCAAGCCGTTTATCCCAAATCTGCCAGGGCTGAGCGATGGTGGTGCACAGGAACAGCTGCAGCTTGCTGACATCATCGCCCGCTGCCCGGGAGACCAGCGCTCACCCCGAGAGCCCGCTCGTCGCACGCTGTCCAGGAGGAGGCGCCAGCGCTCTCCCACCGAGCCGAAACACGGAGCCCGGTCACGGCTGATGTGCCCCGCCCACACTTACCTCAGTTAATCAGCCAGGAGGTGCTCACTTCCGCAGTCTACAACCTGGCAGCACCCTGTCTGACCTCTGACCTCCAGAGCCAATACTGGCAATACTGACAAATCACACCCACACCCACATATACACACACACACACACGGACATACACTAACTCATATGTGTACCTGTACATATCTATCTACACACACACACACACACACACACACACACACACACACACACACACACACACACACACACACCCCACACCCACTGTACACACACACACACACACACACACACACACACACACACACACGCACGGACATACACACACTCATATGTATACCTGTACATATCTATCTACACACACACACACACACACACACACACACACACACACACACATATAGCTGTATGTATATATAGACTCTCACAGACGCACACCTCCCCGGTTCCGGCAGCACAGCTGGGCTGCTCTGCCCCTTGCTGGCTCTCACAGCGGCTGCTGCTGCTTGCTATTAATGCATGCAGTTTGGAAGGGGGTAAGTGATGGAAATGAATGCAGAGAGGAGCTGCACAGCACCCTGCACCCAGCCAGAGTCTGCAGCCAGATGCAGGCAGATACGAGCATTTAACCAGCTACCCCCACCTGCACACACACACACTCATACACACTCACACACACTAGCCAGATACAGGCAGATACGAGCATTTAACCAGCTACCCCCACCTGCACACACACACACACACACACACACACACACACACACACACACACACACACACACACGCACTCACGCACTCACGCACGCACGCACGCACGCACGCACGCACGCACGCACACATGCACCTTAGGTAAGCACATGGATCTCCAAGCCTCAGTTAAGATGGCTGCAGTCCCCTGTGTTTGTGCAAATGTGTGGGGAAGGTTAGCATTAGCTCGCCTCAGGCTGTATCCAGCCTGACAGTGGAGGAGGTTGGGCAGGTGCTTCGAGCTAGTAGGAAGGACTGTCACATACAGCTGTATCTAGGCATATTACTGACATATTCAGACATGCACTCTTAACACAGGTGATCAACACTGCCAGATATGGGGATGAATGAAATCAGCAGTCCAGTGATAAGTGAGACCCCTGTGACCTTTGTCCGATGAGCCAATGGGAATGATGGGGCGGGGCTTGGTGGACCACCCTCACTGTAACAGCCCGGACAGAGTGTAGGGGTGGCATAGTCGTTAAGGAGTAGGACTTGTGACCAAAAGGTTGCCGGTTCGACTCCCCGCTGGAGCACTGCTGTTGTACCCTTGGGCAAGGTACTTAACCCCAACTGCTTCAGTAAATATCCAGCTGTATAAATGGATAACATTGTAAAAAAAACTGTAACTGATGTAAGTCGCTCTGGATAAGAGCATCTGCTAAATGCCTGTAAGGTAATGTAATGTAATGAGAGAGTGAGCTCATCTGCACAGGTAAGGCACCGTGAGATACGGTTCACTGATGGAGGCAGACTGTATCTACAGCACACAGCCAAGCAGGGTGTAAAAGCAGTATGACGTAAGTTGTAATGTGGTGATCATTTTAATGAGACAAGGCCTCGCTTCCTTTTTAAATTAGTTTAGTATAAACGCTCTGTGAATACCCAAATGGGAGACCAATGAGTGGAGATTTTTCCGAGTCTGTAACTGGCTCAGATCATTTACGCATGAGCGCGTTTATCCTCGCAGACCGAGGAGAAGCCATCGCTCATCGGCGGCTCTTTGATGTTTTAAGTCGGCTTGCTGCTCTGGCCCTTCGTCTTTCCGTGCCAAAATAAACAACCCCCTCACCCCCGAGAGGGCCAGTCTGGCCAGACGCTCTTTAAACTCTGCTTTAAAACCCCGTTCCCCTGAAGAGGGCTCCTGCCCTCGTAAATAATAAATAGCGTCTACCTCATAGCCCAATGCATCGATCGCTTCTACACACTGACCTTCCCCGCACCCCCGCACCCCGACACGCCTCGCAACCCCTGAGCTCTCCACACCGCAACGACACCCCCATGAACGCTTCTTATTCGACAGCTCCTAACGTGACGCGGGGCTGAGGCGCGGGGCCAGGGGGTCGCAGTGCCACCTGCATTAACACTGCGTTTGGCAAGCTGACAGCCCGGTGCTCTTTAATTGACTCTAGTGGGATGGTTAGGCCAGAAGGAGGGGTGGGAGGAGGGATGTGTGGGGGGCTGAGAGAAAACTGCAGGAAAGGACAGAAGTGTGATAAGACAAAGGGCACTGAAAATTACAAAAACCCCCGTGGCAGGAAAGTGAAAAAGGCCCCTGCGCTTCTGTAATGGGACAGACAGCTGCCAGCACCTGGAGGTTTCCTGCGCTGCGGACAATCCCATTACTGCAGATAGGACATCTATTGTACAGGGGGAAAAGGCTGGTGCCTCAGTCTGTGCCTCGCTCTGCGCCTCAGTCTGTGCCTCGCTCTGCGTGCCTCGCTCTGCGCCTCAGTCTGTGCCTCAGTCTGTGCCTCAGTCTGCACCTCGCTCTGCGCCTCAGTCTGAGCCTCGCTCTGAGCCTCGCTCTGCGCCTCAGTCTGTGCCTCGCTCTGTGCCTCAGTCTGTGCCTCGCTCTGTGCCTCAGTCTGTGCCTCGCTCTGTGCCTCCCTCTGCCCTGCGTGGGAAAGGTGATGCCGGGTTAATGCGTTCCCTCCTCCCTGCACATTCACTGCGCAGCCCTACACTGAGAGCTGCTTTTTAATTACACCGCGCACTGCGTCTGTAGGTGCGCTGCATTCGCAGGTACGCCGTGTTCACAGGTATGCTGCATTCACAGGTACGCTACGTTCACAGGTATGAAGCATTCACAGGTACGCTACATTCACAGGTATGAAGCATTCACAGGTACGCTACATTCACAGGTATGATGCATTCGCAGGTACGACCCAAAGAGGAGCACCGCGGAGACGCCGCTCCTCTCAGACGCTGAATGCGGCTTTAATCTCCTATTAAGGCTTTCGCTGGTTTGCTCCGGCTCTGACTGGAAGGTGGCCAGAAGGGGGGGATCCATTAAAGATCAGTGGCTTTAATGAGATTGTGTGCACGCCAGCCAGACTGCGCTCTTATCCAATCCATTTTTCCCATCATGCCCTGAGCTGGAAGTGACAGCGTCGGGAGAGAGCAGAAGGATGCGTCTGGCGTTTCGTCACACACACAGAGCAGGAGACCATGGCTCTGCACCCACAGTCAGTGAGGAAAGGAGCTATCAGCAGCCTGACTGACAGTTAAAGGCAACAATAAATAATCTGAGGATTGGGAGCCGAGTTCGTCTCAAGGCCACGGAGAAGCAGACAGGGGTTTGGAATGACTCTCCGGGCCCAAGAACGAGAGGGGGATTAAGGAACGGGGTCATTTTCAGGCCGCCACAAAACAGAAAGTCTGGAACAGCCATCCTGCTGTTTTCCGAGCTAACAGAAAACAAAGGGAAGAATTTTGTTCTTGTTTAGAAAGCCTGTGTGTTCGGGAGGGGGAGAAAGGGCTGTTTTGGGGGGGTTTTAGTGGAGCTTTCCGAAGGCCTCTTTCCATGGCTGTCTGTCTAACCCTCTTTTGCTTCTCTGGATGTTTGAAAGCCAGCTTTTGTTTTCTCTGCTCATTTATTTTCCCTCCTTTGGTGACGGGCGAAAGGAGGCCAAGGTTTCCGAGGACGCGTTATGGGCAGACGGGGTCAGTGTGAAAAATACCCCCCTGCATTTCACTGCATCACACGAGAGAGAGAGTGACTCTGGAAGCAGGCAGAGCCCTGCACCTTCCCCTACCCTCTCCCCTTAATCCCGATCCCCTGTTTACCCCCACACACACACACACGCACGCACGCACACACACGCACACGCACACATACATACTCTCTCACATACACGCACACACACACACACACACGCACACGCACACGCACACACACACACACGCACGCACGCACGCACACGCACGCGCGCACACACACACACACACGCACACACGCACGCACGCACGCATGCACGCATGCACACACACACACACTGTTTTTTTCAGTTATTATAGTGAAAATAAATGCCTGGGGCTGGGGTAAGCAGAGATTGGTCATAGTGCTGAACACAGTGCTACAGGTGCCACCGGTGCAGTGTCATCTCGTGAGTTTAAGGCACTGTTTGGGAAACTGTTCAGATGCTATCAGCTTGTACTGATGGCATCATTAGTATCAGTGCCCATTTCAACCTTATCAAGCCCAGCTTGAATAAGTGCAGCTTCCATTCTGTTTGGCTCCAGTCTTACTCGCAAAGATGGAAATATCCTCTTACAGGAAATAAAGAGGAGCCGGTTGAACACACAGCAGTGTACACCAGCCCAGCTGAACGGCAGGCACCAGGGAGCCAGCTTCACAAAAGTGTCTGTCACACAGGCAGAGAGCACAGAAGCTGCAGACACCTCTAATGAATTAATTGCTGGTCTAATAAAAGAAAGCCAATTCAGCTGAACAACAGGCGTTCTAGAATGCCTTTCTTCGGGTGCGTTACGTCATCAGTGTTCCCTCGGAAAACAGAGCGCTTCATCACAGGTTCCCTCTGCCTCCTGTGCCATCATGTTTCAGCTCTCTAACTCCCTCCCTCTGGTGGCCGATCCGCTCTTCAAACAAGCCAAACAAGCACATCGATGATGGCTCAGCCACAAATCATATTTCTCAATCGATTATGTACTCAAATATTATTTTACACAAACTTTTAAACGTGAAGGAGTTCCCCAGCCAACACCTAATTTTCTCACAATGTTGGTGGAATATTTGGGTTATGTTATTGTGCTGACGGTCAGAGCTGTACTGATGCAGTGCGCAGTGCGTTGGTCTCAGGAGGGACTGCGCGGTGAGAGTGCTGTGTGAGCACAGCTGGAGGCTCTCTCAGAGACGGCTGTGTTACAGCGGAGAGACAGAGAGGCTGCCACTGCACAGAGTGATCACATCTGCTCTCCCGCATCACCGGCTCCTCCAGCAATCAGCGCTGAGGGAGTTAATGCTGAGCTGTGGCCTTTGCCCTGCACTCGAGAGGTCAGCTGCAGGAAAAACACATCAAAGCCCCCCCCCGACGGAGGCCGCATCCCGCACAGACACGCCCCTCCCGGTCCACCAGGCCCGCACAGCCTGACCCCCTCACTGCCGCCTGCATCCAGAGGAGTGTTTATCTGTAAGAGACTCCAGCTTAGTGAGTCAAGCAGCTGCACTCAGCCGCCTGGTCCTCCGCTGCTCGCTCGCTCTCTCTCTCTCTCTCTCTCTCTCTCTCTCTCTCTCTCTCTGCCCCGGGGCAGAGGATGATATGTGTGCGATTTCCCCTGCTCCCATCATGGCGCAAGCATGGCGGCTGGTCTCTTGTCTCCATCCCCTGCAGCCAGAGAGGTCTGTGAGAGGAGACAGAGCCGCTGCGCCGGGTGACAGAATGCCTGCCAGCAGCAGGACCCGCCACCCTCTCCCTCCGTCTCTCTCTCTCTCTCTCTCTCTCTCTCCCCCCGTCACTCCCTCCTCTCTCTCTCCCTCTCTCTCTCTCACTCCCTCCTCTCTCTCTCACTCCCTCTCTCCCTCCCTCTCTCCCTCCCTCCCTCTCTCTCTCTGTTGTAGCCCAGTGGTCTGAAGGCTGAATGCTAGCCCCAGATGCACTTTAGATGCTGAGAACATTCGTTTTAGAGTCTGGGGACACTTTCTGTAGAGAGTGGGCACACTTGCTTTCTACTCTTGGTGTGGACTTTGTGATTTAGTGACCATGGTGTCTTTGTAGATCTTCTGGAGAAAAGAAAATAGATTCTTATACACTATACTTATACACAATGTCCACAGTTTAGGCACCAGAGAGCAATAAGGCCTGTGTGCACAAGTCATTTAATGAAGTAAAGTGCTTTCACTGGATTTTTTTTCCTCTATTATTAAATACTGTTGACTTAGGCTTTAATTCCCGTCTCTGTTTAATCCTCTTTCCAAGAAACACAGAGACACGGCATCTCTGTATTCTCCACATCCCCCCTGACCCCCTCCCAGCTCCCTTCTCTTTCCTCTGTCCTGTGCATCAGGCCTCATCTCCATGGCAACCACGCCCGCCTCCATCACCCCTCCAACACCTCCCCCGAGCAGCACCTTTCTGCCCCCGGGATCTCCCCTGTGCCCCAGGTCACACCTCTCTGTGAGCATCAAAAAACTCTCTCCCTTCAGCTCCCAGTCACAAACACACAGCAGACCCGTGGAAGCAGAGCTACAGAGCTGATCTCAGAACAGTGGTAATGCAGGCACAGCAACAGTGCAGTAGCCTGACCCAGCCAGGCTACATTACATTATATTACATTATTGGCATTTACAGACACGGCTTACATAGGTTACAGTTTTATCCATTCACAAAGCTGCATATTCACCTAGCCAATTGTGGCTTAAGTACCTTGCCCAAGGGAATAGCAGCAGTGGCCTGGCAGGGAATCGAACCAGGAACCTTTCAGATACGAGCCCTGCACCTTACCCCTACACCACACTGCAACCAGGCCACAGTCCGGGCGGAGTACCAGAGCACTCTGCCCTGTGCCATGTCAGGGGCCAGCGGACACAGAGACACGACCGCACTACAGGGCAAAGAGCATCCATGCTACATGCAGTATTTATCACCTCCAAGCCTCCAAGCCACTACACTGAGGGACAGCCCTGCTACCGTTCTAAGGGGGGGGAATTCCATCTTACACACAGAGCAACAAGTATTAGGAGGAAAACTGGCAGGTTTCTGCAGGTAGTGTATGTGAGTAGCTCATTGGAGACCTACTGAGGTGAGAAAGCACATATTCAATGGGTTTATCAGACCAGATAATAAACAAATATGTCACTATATATTGTGAGCCAATAATGTTCCAGAAAACAGTTTGATACTGACAGTTGTGTCAGAAAAAGGTGACCATATGTCCGTATGTTTATCATTGGCATCCTTCTTCTCCCTAGCACACAACAGCAAACATGAAAATCAACACTGACCTGCTGTAAAGCAGACAGGAGACACATAAACATGCATAATATAATTCACTCTTCCCAATGCCATTTTTCATAAACCAAAATAAATCTGTTAGTTATGCATCTGACATGTCCTGATATAAATATTGTTACTTTACTCAGTGTAGCTCCTTCACAGCCAGTTTGATGACAAAACGAGTTATGTGAAAGGTAGGTTTGTTGCATTCAGAAAACACATTGCAAATTATGCTAGGTAAACACAGTTTAAATGTACATATAATATAATGTCCCAGTTTGGCTGATGATAATGCAGCTCTCCGCTGAGATGCAATGCAAATAAGCTAGCTAAACACAAAGCCTCAAAGTAATGAAAATTACACATTTAAAAAATATAGTCCAATTAGCATTCAGTAAATTACAGGATTGTGTCTCAGATGCAGACTGACAGCAATTTCTCCCACTTGCACTATAACGTTGCACAATACAATTGAAAACAGTCATTACGGAGCTTTTTGAGATGGCTGGATGCTGATTTTCAAGCTTGATTTCCCCTTGACGGCATCACACAATCTGTGTGCCACTAAAGACGTTCTTTTGTTATTCTAAAATTCGATCTCACGGCGTCTCCCTTGTTTAAATGAGGTTTGTGTGATTTGATATCCCCAGCTCTCTCACTTGCTGGGAAAATACTCCCTGTATGAGTTCACTCAAGGTCTGCTCTTATCAGTGAATTATGATATTTAGAAAGAGATCATAAAATTCCACACCACTTACTAAAGACATTATGCAGATCACGATTCCTATTTGTCAAAAAGCTTTGGCTTTGTTTTCAATTGATACCACACAAACAAATGCTCTCTTAACTCTTAATGTGTCAATGAGTGTGAAAATAAATCAGTGATATTAAATATACAAAACATTTTATATCGTAATATCCTAACATGTATTAAATATTTGATATTTACTATTAAATTTCAGATTAAATATAAAATTAAAGAACGCCTGCCCCTGGCAATACCAAGATGAAACAAACGCATTTGGGGTTACTATAATGGGTGATATGACATAAATTTTTAAACTGAGACAGCACCAGCAAGCTGCTTATCAGAAGCGGATGCAAAGTTCCCACAGTAAACTACAACTTGCTCAAACGAAGTGGCAACATTTACAGATTTACAGATACACATTTACTCACTTATGCGCATACACACACACACACACACACACACACACAGACACACGCGCGCACACACACACACACATTCTCACAGTTCAGCACAGTGAAGGGAAGGAGTCTATGCAGAAAGAGACAGAGAGGTATATTACATTATTGGCATTTAGCAGACACTCTTATTCAGAGCGACTTACAAAGGTTACAATTTTTACATGTTATCCACTGACACAGCTGGATATTTACTGAGGCAATTCTGGGTTAAGTACCTTGCCCAAGGGTACAGCAGCAGTGCCCCAGCGATGAATCGAACTAGCAACCTTTTAGTTACAAGTCTTGCTCCTTACCACTATGCTACACTGCTGCCCCAGGGTACAAAGAGAGAGGGGGGTGCCAAGCAAACCCCCAAAGGTGAGGATGTTCAGCATATGTTTCTGGGCGTGGCCTGAAGAGGCCCGGCAAATTAACATGGTTCTGAGGGTTGCCTACATCCAGATTGAATCTTACAGTATCTCTGTTTAACCCCGGATTAAAGAACACAACATCCAATTTCACACCCGGCCTGTTACACAGATCCTTCCAGCTGACACTTATAAACAGCACACCAAACCGAGACAGCTCGGCCCAAATACTTCATTACCCTGTGTGTACAAAAAATAACCAAATTCAAATAAAATCAAATCCATTTGCTTATCGGATTAGTGATACTGGTTGAGCGTGTCATTCTTATCTGTGCACTTGAAAGGGGAACCAATTTCAAAACAGGGAGAAATAAATTAATGATTTAGAGCTAATGTCACTTGTATGTGAGGATCTGTCTGGAGTGATATTTCCTGCCAATTGTATTCCTGTGATAAGACAGCCATTAAATTATATCTGATTGCCTGACCTGGAGCCGGCTCTGAACATGAGAACAGCATCTTTTTATCTCTTACCAACCGATTTTACAAACTTTCCTCAGCACACAAATACAATGCAGGCAACATCACCCTGACAACCTGACACCGCAAAGAAGGAAGCACTGAAAACTCTCAACAATAATCAATGTTTCCAGAATTCTCACAGAATCAATACTAACTGAATTTAGCAAACAAGACTGTAGTCTCACAAAATTACATTATGATTTACTGAAGGTATCTGATTTTGCTATGTTTTGCTGCTAACGGTAGCTGCCTAAAATCAGTTTGCTGTGAGAGGCATATTGTACGGCCCCTAAGAGGCACATTGTGAAATTTTCTCATAGACAAACTGAAAATAGCAAGCCATAGCAATAGCAAAGTAGTTCGCTCACAAACAAAAATAGCATTTGCTGTATACTGTTTTTGTCAGCTAAAGGACAGTGTCTGTAACAGCATTACCTGGACAGCAACTTTAACCACAACAATTTTAGTTGCACAAACTAGTTCATTAGCCAGTCAGCATACGGCAGTACAAGACTGACAAATTATAATTTGTCAGTGTACACATTTGCAAGCAAAGCAGCCACTTCCAGGACATTTTAATAAGCAAAGCGGGTAGCTGTAGGCTATCAGTCAGCAGCTTCACTTTCAACTTCACAGATTCCACACATCCCCATCGCTGATTAGCTGATGAATCTGAAGAGCATTTGAAGATTCATCTAAATACACACTACTGAAAGTGACAGAATGCTAGTTTTTCTTTTGGAAAACAGTCTCACAAGACTGATTGACAAATGTTTTGTAATTCCTCACAAGCACATTCCTTGGGCTAAATCCATCTCAATGTAATGCTGGTTTACCTTGGACAGGGCATCATTCAAAGTCAAGAGGAGGGGAAAAAAAAAAAAGTACATCAAAAATGCCTTGCACATACCGAAGGCAATGAGTGAGGATAACCTTCTGATATTTGAAAAGACCTTTAACACGCCTCCATATTCACAAAAACCGCATCTGTAACCAGGCAACCGGCTCTTTTCCTACACATTGCTGGACACAGGCCTAAAAAGCTGGCGGTGATATTCCACCTCAAAGCCAGAGGGAAATGAAGGAAATGTCATTAAAACTTTGAAAAGGTCAGAATCATCCCGGTTGATCAGATCCATAAACCAGGATCCCGGGCGGACCGAGGTAACGGAGGTAATTCTTCGGGTCTCATTAATATCTGAGCGACTTTATTAAGAGCTTCAGTGAATGATTGCATTCTGTGGGCAGTGTGGGGGGCCATGGGAGTCTGAGAGCGTTCTCTCCACAGCCTCCAATTAGAGCCAATACTGTCTCCGCGTGTCACCGCTGCCTTCAGCCACTCAGACAGCAGTATGCTAAATAACCGCCCAGCCAGGACAGGTGAGGGAGAGGAGAACACTGAATAATGAATACTGAACCTGGAGCGAAAGACACAGGCGCAGACCTGCTCTGCGCGTCCTCTATACTGTGCGTCGCGTCCCCTCACCACATATTCCCTGGGGCCCCATTCTGTGCCGGAATGTTCCAGGAGCGCAATCGCAGGATGTGATAGGACTGCACTGCGAACGTGTGCTGCTTCTGATCAGCTCAGCCTAAACGGAGAGTGCCCCCCGCATGTTGCCACTCACCGAACATGTTCCCGATGTGCCCGTTCCTGGTCAGAGGCCGAAGCTCGTTCTTGCCCCAGGCGTAGCGCTTGTAGTTGTCCCAGGCGAACTTCATCATCTGTAACAGACACAGAGGCAGAGCACATGTCACCAAACTGGGGCCAGCACCACTCCAGCACGGAGCCACCCAACTGTGTCTCTGCCCGTCCGCATCGCTGAGGACAAAAACAGGTCGATGAATGAGCTATTGATTGATTTCACATTGAACACATTCTGTCCCTTTGTTGGTTTACTGCTTTCACAGATGAAAGACTGCATTTTTTTCCAGTTTCCAGCATAATTGTTGCGAGTGTCCTTGCAGCAGAGACGAGTCATTAACAGGAGTCAGACTGTCAGTTACCTGTCACCTGCACGGCTCCGTGCAGGAGAGGAGGCAGACAGGGGTGGATGGAGGAGCGAAAAGGGGTTTTAATCTCTGGCAAAACAAGCCCTCGCTCAAACGATTAATCACCGCCTGGAGCGACGCGCTCGTAATTAGCTCCACTGAAATGGCAGCAAAGTTGGTTGACATTAATCAAATATATACATAAATTCATGAATGAGCGAACACAGACGAAAAAGATTTTCCCAGAGGAATTCTCATTCGGTTTACAGTCCCCAGGTGCGAACATAAATAGTCTTTTGTTTGTTTATCAACATGAGAATTTTTTTTTGTAAGTTTTTGTAAAAGCTAAGGAGATTTCAGTGCTTTTGTGATCATATTGCATTTTTAAAGAAGGGAATGCACCACTCTATTCAGTTTTTTTTTTTTTTTTTTTGGTGTTCCTCCTTAATAAAGTGCATCAGAGATTCCATGCAGCATGGCGCTACGCTACGTGACTTTGCTACCGAACCGAGCACTGAACAGCACAACGAGAATGTTCCATATCACTGATCATTGATCCAAACATTGGACTCTTCCTCTGCATGTTGTGAGGGCTGATCTATAAGGGGGTATCCTGGGGAGGTGTGAGGAGCTCGCAGAGAACACACAGCCCATTACTCCTCACTACACCAACGTCCAACAGTCCACTCACACTCAAACCTGCTGTCTACTACAGTAACAATAGCAAATAACAGAGACCCTCTAGGAGGAGGGAGGGGGGAGAAGGGGGGGGGGCAGTGCTGTATGTGAGAGCACTGGGGGTCAGGGGTTAAGAGGCGTGAGAGCAGATGCTCCGGGCTCCGAGCCCCGGGTTCCGGACCGCGCTCGGCTCAGCTCACCTCCGGAGGTGATTTAAGCAGCTGCCTCTTCACCTCCCTGTGTTGGCGGAGGTCTGGTCCTCTGCGGCCGACTGGCGCACAAGCGGAGAGAAAATTCTGGAACAGAATCACGGCTGGAGGGAAAAAAAAAAGCCCTCCACCACCCACTCCTGCCTGCAGCCTCCCCCGCAGCCGGCGCCCGCAGCCGGCTCCTGCAGCCAGCGCATACCCCTCTTACCCTGCAGCAGCCAGCCTGACTCTGCACTGGCCAGGTGCGCCCAGACACAGGTGAGCAAACTCAGGTCTCCTTTTAGCTTCCAGAGGAAGGTAATAAATTTAGGAAGGCAATGTTTCCAAGTATGTTTCCTCCACTAGTTGAAAAAGAGTTTTGATATATGCAGAAAAGCTTTCTCTTCCCCTACCCCCCCCCCCACCAACACCCACACACATACACACATACACACAAACACCAGCATTCAGGCAATCTCACACACACACACACACACACACACACACACACACACACACAAAGAAACAAGCTTGTGGCACGATAAGGATTTAGTGCAGGGAATATTGATTACAGCAATTTGGTAACATGCTGGTGCTTTTTTTAGCTGGAGATGAAGGAGAGACAGGCACACGGCTGGAGGCAGTGAACACACTTCCGTCGGACAGGTTTGGGGGACTTTCTCCGTCTGCTCGTAGCCAGAGAGTTGCATTACAAAGGCTCCAGGCTTCATACGCACAGATTCAGAGAAGCGCATCATTTTGCAGGCGATTGCCTTTCAGGAGGTCTAATTCAAAAGAAAGGAAGGAGTCAAACGTAAGAGGAGGGTTTTGTTTTGTCTCTCTCCTGCACTCTTTCTCTGCCCTGAACTGCAGAGACACAGTAGAGAGGACGATGCTGAGCACCTCCATCAAAGATAACAGAAGCATCTAAGAGGCAGTGTACCAGGAGCAGAAACAGACACACAGGTTAGTGTTTGTATTTAGATTGATAGAACACTCCGAATGAAGAGGAACTCCAGGTCTTATTACCAGCAGGTTAGAGTACTGGCAGGAACCCTCCAATGAGCGCTTCACTCATTACAGTAAAAGGCTTGCAGTAAAACCCGGGACGGCTCACACTGCTCTGCACTCGGAGTGCTGCATCCATCGCTGGGATTCAGGCACAGCCTGAGGCCTCAGCAGATAGCATCATTTACTGGAGCTCACTCTCTATAAAGCAGATGGTGCAGAGAAACACACATTTCCACAGAAATCCCCTGTTTCCCCAGGTAACGCGGGGACAGGTGGGACTCTCCTCCAGAGCAGTGAAGGAGCCGGGGGGAGTGAAAGCGAGTTCCCGTTATCTCCTGCTCTGATCAGCGGCAGACGGGAGGAGTGATGATGGAGTCGGGCAGGTGGCGGATCAGAGGCCTCTGACCTTCAGAGCCCAGCGCACAGGCAGGGCCAGCGGGGCGAGCGATCGCCACCTCGAACCCGCCACCGCGCTGATCACAAGGCATCACTGGAGAGGGAGGGATGGATGGAGGGAGATGGACTTTCCCGCAGGGTTAAATAACATCCACAGCGGGGACAAACTAGCCATCCTCTGACAGCTCGCATCTCACTGAGATTTTTGTTGAAGTTTTTTGCTTTTTTCTTCTTTTCTACAGTTGGGTCAGTAACAGAATGTAGTGAGAGTGATTAAAAGTAATCACTGATTGATCAGAACTGGTTTCACTGATCCCAGACCAGCATCAAAGCGGCATGTGGAGGATAAAGAGATGTAAAGCCACAGCGGGGTGCACCACAGACACCGCCATCCCGTCCCGTGGCGCTGTGCACAACACAATTACGACTCCGAGAGGAAAGATACTCACAACTGCAGTATCAACTGCCAAATGACAAGCAAAGAATACCGTTAGTACACTTTTTGTATTAGATTAATGAGAGAACAGGCTGGCAGATTCTTTTGAAGGAATGTGCTTCAGAAACCATGCCATGGAACGGGTAACATCCTGTGTATAACTAATATCCATTCACAAACTTCTATGAGAGCACACAAAAGAGATGAGCACAAACCAAGAGGAAAGATAATTATTCCCAGTCAGAGAAAACAGAAAAAGCCCTGGGGAGACTAAAGCAAACGTCAGAGTCATCCACTCCCAGCCGGTCCCACACGCAGCCTTCGGCACAGTAAGAAACCTCAGCAGGCCATTTGCACTGATCCTGGATCAGTGGGAGAGTGCGCCGGCGGGCATGGGGGGTGACCACAGGACCAGCAGCGGGCTTCCAGGATCCCACAGTGATGCAGGCCTGCAGCGTCAACCCCCCACCCCAACACGTCTCCCAGCGTCACCCCCCAACACGTCTCCCAGAGTCACCACCCCCAAACATGTCTCCCAGAGTCACCCCCAAAACACGTCTCCCAGAGTCACCCCCCAACACGTCTCCCAGAGTCACCACCCCCAAACATGTCTCCCAGAGTCACCACCCCCCCCAAACACGTCTCCCAGAGTCACCCCCAAACACGTCTCCCAGCGTCACCCCCAACACGTCTCCCAGAGTCACCACCCCCAAACATGTCTCCCAGAGTCACCACCCCCAAACACGTCTCCCAGAGTCACCCCCAAACACGTCTCCCAGAGTCACCACCCCCAAACATGTCTCCCAGAGTCACCACCCCCAAACACGTCTCCCAGAGTCACCCCCCAAACATGTCTCCCAGAGTCACCCCCAAACATGTCTCCCAGAGTCACCCCCAAACATGTCTCCCAGAGTCACCACCCCCAAAACATGTCTCCCAGAGTCACCACCCCCCACCCAAACACGTCTCCAAGAGTCACCCCCAAACACATCTCCCAGAGTCACCCCCCACCCCAAGACATCTCCCAGAGTCACCCCCAACAAATCTCCCAATGTCAGCCCCCATCCCTTTCTGTAAATCAAATTTTTTCTATTTTTCATTCAGAAAGCCGGAGGGCTTGATCATAGCCCCCGCTTGCCGAAGGTGCTCACCATGGCGATACATTAATGGTTTTTGTCGTTCTAATTATGATCTCCAGAACATGGACACTTCTGGAGCCGCAGAAAGAAGGGCTCCGCTTGCATGAGGAGATGACTCACGTCTCTGAGTCACAGAGAACAAAAGACTTCTGCTGCCGCAAACTATGACTGCGGTTAAAATAACACTTCATTCAGCGGGTGCCCGGGGTTTGAGGAGGTGTGAGGAGGAACGTTCCTCACGGCGATAAGGAACCACAGCTTTCAAACCGGGCTGGTCCGAATGGCCCAGTCCCGTCAGTAAACTTCTCAGGTTCTTCTGTACTGGTTCTGTACCTCCTGTAAAGAGCCAGTCTTCTGTTTTCATGGCAACCGTAGCACATCGGCTGCGCAATCGTTCTTTCTTTTGATCTGCGTTTTCCATATAAATCGGGTCTCTTCAGCCTCTATAAATAATCTGATTTATAAAGGCAATTAAGAGGAAGCAGAACTAATTGCATTCAACTGAATTGGAAGATGATAGTGGGCTACATTCACGCACCACTAAATTAGTTCAAAAACTTCTCAAGAAACTCATATTCAGTACAAAGAGAGGAAAAAAACTCTTTGTTTAAAGAGCAGTTACTCTCGGGGCGCTGGGTGTTTTTCTCTTGGTCTGTCCAACGCTGAACAAGCTGCTTTAAATTAGCACAGTGAGCATCAACAGCCTGTGCAACAATGGCATGATTGGCGAGGCGGCGCCGGGCCCGGAGAAACCACGGCAACGGAACAGCTGCCACGGGACCGGCGTGCAGGACGACCGCAGGCCCAGGTGTGAGACGCAGCCAGCACTTCACTGGCAAATTGTGAGGCTTTGCAGCTTTTCTTGACGTCCTAATTACTGCGGATCTCCCATTTCCTGCGCAGTGAGGGGTCCTCTTTGCCCTGATATTTAATCAATAACCGGCAGGGCGGCCTTATAATTGCCTGAGCTTAAGCAAACAGCGCAAAACGGAGGCCAGATCGCGGGGGCTTCGTCTGTGCAGGATACTTGAGTGAGAAGCGGAAGAAGTTAGTCTGAAACTGTAAAAAACAAGTTGAGGGAGGACCTCAAAATAACCCTTAGAATAACAACAAAAAGAAAAAAAGCAGGAAGATGATGGAGTGGGAAACAGCTGTGGGAGGAGGTGACTGATAACGGGGTGCCAGTCTGACAGCCCGCAGCTGCTGCAGACATGCAGGAAGAGCAGGATAAGCCAGGCGAGGACAGGGAGGAGGAGAGCGCGAGGAGCCAGCGCCGGGGGGGCCGGGGGCCGGGGCCCGCTGACAGGGCCACTTCCTGGGCCAGAGGCAGGGGGTGTTTGGTGGGGCTCCAGATCGAAGACAGGCGAACCCCGAGCCCACAGGCCACCGTGACAAGCAATTCACAGCCTCGCTTTTCTCCTTGCCGCTCGGGCTGCTAAGCATCAGCGTTGCCATGCAACCTTCCCCGAACCGCCAGGCCTGCAGTGTTTAACCAGGTCCCCTCCAGCAGGCCTTCCAACGGGGCAGGAGAGGAACCAGGCCACTTTCTGCTGCCGCGGCCCCAACGTTACAAAACTGTGGCTGAATGAAGCAATTAGGGAGCCCTACAGGGCCTGCAGAAAAGCTGCATTCAGCAGACTGCAGACAAAAGGCAAACAAATAAGGAAACGGCAAACTGCCTTCGCAGAGAATGGAGGAGGACAGTCTTTTAGCCACTTCTTCCTGCCAGGCCAAAGTGGCTCCTTGCTGGATCTCACGCTGTTAAAATTGTTTATTGCTTTTGTGGGGGGAAATGGGGGCCCCGTCAGTGAGAGTGCCCCCCACACAGGGCCAGTCTGTGTGTGAGGGGTGCAAATTACCACCCTGTTCCCTGTGCCCCCCACCCCAACACACAGTTTACCTTGGGCCCAGATCGATTTAACAGGACGGCAATTTGGCAGCAGAATTGCTTTGGGTTGTGAGGGGTGCATTAGGCCCTGGAGAAGGCAGGTGTAAACGCTGTGGCGCAGGTCACGGCCGACAGACAGACTGTTTCAGCCCCGCGTTCCTCCCTGAAGGTCCTCTGAAACACAGAGGGCAAGTGATCGCCACTCCACGCCCCCTGAGAGAGGGTCGTTTAATGGAGTAAACCGCTCCAGGCTGTAATACCTGATGCCCTGATTCCACAAACTCAAGACACTGCGAGACAATCAGCCTGATGGAATTACGGTCCCACAATCAGACAATCAACCCATCACCCTCCCCACATCCCAGTAAGAGCCTAAGCCCTTTTCCCATCACCCCCTGCTCTGTCCCCGCTGCGGGGGTCCTTCATCTGAGAGGTTACATGCCTCATTCAGCACCCCGAAGGGCAGGTTTCCTTCCCATTTATCCTGCTGTTCTTTTAGCCAATTTAGAAGAAGAAAAGCCGATCTCCAGGATCGGAAGGAGAGAATATGTAAATGCATTGTTCAGCTCCAACATAAGTGCCGATCCCTGCAGCTCTTTAGAGGCAGCTGTTTAGAACTTTTCTTTAATCATGCTCAAGTGCTGAACAGACACTATTAAAATCCTGACAAGTCCTCCAACGATGCTGCGTGATCTGCCGCCCAGCCGAAACCCCCCTTGGAGTCTCCTCTCTCACCGCATTAAAACCGGAGCCCCCCTCCGAGTCTCTTCTCTCACCGCGTTAAAACCGGAGCAGCTGCGAAAATCTCACTTCCTCAAAACCGCCATGGGTTTCCACAAAAAAAAAAAAAAAAAAAAATCTAACTAGCTAAAGCGAAGGACCAGTAAAGGAAGGCAGAAACAAGAACAAAGGAGGAGCTCTACCTTGTGAAACTGACTCTTCCCTCAGTGGAACAGCTCTGGAAGGTGCCACTGACATGGAGCTCACCCACCTGCACAGACACCCAGCAGGGCATGCTGGTCCAAAAACCCCGCTGTCCTCAACCAAATCTGCACATATGCTGCGATAATGCAACAACAGGCATACCTGTGCATATGTTGCAGCAGTGCATTAACTGCGATATCTGTGCATATGTCGCAGTGCTTCAGTAACGGTGTCTGCGCATATGACACCGTTGCACTGCCACAGAAGCAGCACTCCATGCGGAGAGCAGGCACAGCTGCTGCTGCAGCGGGGCTGACCCATGCACAGCTGCAGCAGATAATGCGCCCGCTCCACTGTCATCAGCCAGCGTTCGCTTCTGGCTGGATAACCATCCACCCTGCAGCTTGATGTAACTAGTCTGACAAAACACCAGCACCACTAACACAAGGACAAGGGGAAAAAACAAGAATCTTTTTAGGAATGTCCCTGTCGCAGCAAAGCGAGAGCTGTAAAGGCACCCCCAGGGGGCTCTTTGCCTCTTTAATGAACCAATAAAGGCAGCTTCTGCGGCGTGGCTACAGCCATGCAGAGACACACTGCCCTTCTCACGCGCATTTAAAATTCCTCCGCTCGTTAACTGTCAGCGCATCCTTACCCCCCACCACCACCACCCCCCTCAAATTGCCTCATTAACCCCCCCTTACCCCCTCCCCGACCTGCCCCGCAGCACAAAGCTGTGTGAGTGACCGCTACTCGTCTGTTTTTCTCCTTTGTCTTTTCCTCTCCTGAGATCCCCCATGCGACCCGCGGGTGTGTGGTGGCGTTCACCTCTCCACGTTTCCCTGGGAATTAAACCTCCGCAAAGCGGCCTGGCTGCCAATTTGTAAAGACAGCGTGATGTTTATTTTACGAAAGGAGCATTAGCGGGCGGCGTGAATGTCTAATTCACTTACCCCGCGCCCCTCGCTTTCGAAAGATTGCACTCACACCTCAATGTACCGCTCCCCTGCCAGCCTCCTGAAAGCATTGCATCACACACAGGAAACCTCACCGGGACGGAACTCCGGATCCCTGACAGCGGCGCCGTTCCTGCACACCGTGTGGTTACGGGCACGGTCACCTGAGGCTGACCGCAGGCCGGAGCGTTAGTGTGGAATGTTGTGGATCAGTGGGCACTGTGCAACGCCCGCTGCATGAGCAACGTGCTGCAGGGACTCAACCCCAACCCCACTGCCTCCCTCCCCCACCAGAGCAATCCACCCTCACCGAAACCTCCGAGAGAGGACTCAGCCCTGACTCCACCGCCTCCCTCCCCCACCAGAGCAATCCACCCTCACCGAAACCTCTGAGAGAGGACTCAGCCCTGACTCCACCACCTCCCTCCCTCACCAGAGCAATCCACCCTCACCGAAACCTCCGAGAGAGGACTCAGCCCTGACTCCACCGCCTCCCTCCCCCACCAGAGCAATCCACCCTCACCGAAACCTCAGAGAGAGGACTCAGCCTGGGCCGGGCCTCCTTTCAGCATGCTGGGCCTCATAACGAACAACCCTCAGGAATCACATCAGAGGAGCAGGAAGGGGGAATGACCAGACAACTGGCCAGGAGCTGGCAAACTTACAGAGGGGGATATGAGGGGGTTTCTGATAAGAGTGTGTGTGTGTGTGTGTGTGTGTGTGTGTGTGTGTGTGTAAAATACAATTTCTATTTACATTAATCACAATACCCAGGAGGACATGTCTTCCCAGAAACCTCTGTTTCACAATGCCAGAATGACCACTAGTCCACACTCAACAGCTTGGACCATTTAGTGCCAAAAAAAAAAATCCCCATAAATATTCATAAAACATGCAGCAGCCCCCAGAGAGGCATTCTTCCCCCATCTATAATGCAATTGTTATGTTTCTGCCACAAGCGGGGCGTCACTTTAATCTGAGGAAGGCAGGGAGGATCGTGGGTAATAAATCACCCCCCTTCCATGGCTGCCGAGGCACGGCGGTGTTAACGAGCTGCTGTGTCATCACCTGCAGCCGAGAGACCTCTGGCACGGAAAGCACCAGCTCAGCTCCATTCCCGCCTCTTAAAAACACATTCACACGGACATCGCCAGCCGGACGTCACCCCGCCAGCCGGCCGGGTCACCCCAGGCGTCAGCACGATCCCGCGGTTGATAACCGCGCCCGAAAACAGAGTACACGCTCGTGCGGCCAGCTCAGCTGCAGATCACGAACCAGGCTCCAGTGCCACACTCCGGCTCCGGTCTCCAGTCTCCACACTCCGGCTCCAGTCTCCGCACTCCGGCTCCGGGCTCCAGGCAGACAGCACTCCGGCTCCGGCTCCGGGCAGACAGCACTCCAGGCTCCGCACTCCGGTTCTGGGCTCCGGGCTGACCGCACTCCGGCTCCGGGCTCCGCACTCCTGGCTCCAGGTTCCGGGCAGACCGCACTCTGGCTCCGGTTTCCGCGCTCCGGCTCCGGGCAGACCGCGCTCCGGTTCTGGGCTCCGGGCAGACCGCACTCCGGCTCCGGGCAGACAGCACTCCGGCTCCGGTCTCTGCACTCCGGCTCCGGTCTCTGCACTCCGGCTCCGGTTTCCGCACTCCGGCTCCGGTTTCCGCGCTCCAGCTCCGGTCTCCACGCTCCGGCTCCGGGCTCCGGTTCCGCGCTGTTACAGGCTTCCTGCTGCAGGCAGCCGCGCGGAACGTCTCGTCTGCAGCGCCACAGCACGCGCTTTCTGCACTGATGCGATGAGATATGGTGTCGGGAGCCGTTTGTTTGTGCACTTCAATAAAATTTTAATCGTGCAGATGGCGGCTGCTAGAATCCCTGCACACACAGAACACGCAGAGAGGAAAACAGCCAGGATTTATCTATGTATTTACAGTGTTTTAGATCTTATATTACATGTGCACATATAAGTATTTTTTTTGAAAAATTAATAATGTTAACCAAAATGCCAGATTGTACAAGACCCAATCAGACTTCTCTTTTGACCAGGACACAGTGTGTGCCGTTTGGTGAGTATCATGGCTGCCTCTGCTGCTGCTACACTGTAGCTCAGCCACTCAGAGGGAACCTGAGCTTGGAAACATGCTGAGCTAAACTGAGTTGAGCTAAGCTGAGCTGTGCTGTGCTATGCTGGGCTGTGCTTCAGAGATCGGGTTGAGTTTCAGAGATGTTCTGATCGCCACGGTTCACGCTGATGTTGGTGTTCCCTGGCACCAGTCTCTCTGGCACATCAGTATGTGTCTGAAGCCACACAAGGCAGTGAGAGCCGCTAATGGAGGAAACCGCTTTGTCTTCACTGGACTGAGGAAGCCTAGTGCCTTCATGACACATCCATCGCTGCCGTTGCTGTGGTTTCAGAGACAGGCGTTGATGGGAAGGAAACACACAGCCTTGGAGCGAGAAGCACAACTGGCACCTTCATAACACTGCACCTACGCAGCTGCCTGCAGGATAATCTCTCCTGTGGGGGAGAATCCAATGACACTCAAACGCACCACACTAAACGCCATCATTGCTTCCTTGATCCTCAGGGATCAGATGAAAAAGGTATACAGATAATGAGAAGATGAGGAATCAGGGTTTTAAGGTATCAATCTGCACAGCAGATGCTTTTAACTACCCTGTCTCTGGAGTGCACACTCTCCCCCTGCCTCTGTCTAAAGTGCACACTCTCCCCCTGCCTCTGCCTGAAGTGCACACTCTCCCCCTGCCTCTGCCTGGACTCACAGCTTCTGTTGCAGGATCCCACCATCAGGACACCAGGTCCGTCATTCACAGCGTTCACCTGAGTCTCTGTGACGACAGAAAATAACGAGACTTAAAGACTTTATGAAAAATTAATGCGGATAAAAAATAGCCATGAAGAGGCCATTAAAGCAGCTTGTTTGGCAAAGGGGACAGAGAGGAGCTAGGCTAGCAAGCAGCGCAGTGGAGCATGGGGGAGTGGGGGGCTTCCCACTGAGGAACAAGGACAGGAAGTCCATTCCACACTAACCCTGCTCCTTCCAGTGGTCCAGATGCAGCATGCTCACACACACACACACACACACACACACACACACACACACACACACACACACACACACACACACACACACACATTATTTTAAGAGGAGACCTACCACTAAGAGCAGCCATGAGTCCTTACACCAAATTTCCAGTATTACATTCTCATAATTCTGTTCTTTTCATTACAGACCCTGTGTCACCATGTTACTAAATCCTGGCAGCGGGGAATCAATGACATAAATTTACTATCATATTATTATTAATATAACAAGTACAGCTTTCAGTCTGTGGCTGTGGGGTGGAGTCAGCATCTAGCCACTAAAGCCATAGACAGATGAAACACACACACACACACACAGGCACATGCAGACATGCAGACACACACGCAGACGCAGACACACACACACACACACACACACACACACACACACACACACACACACATGGCAGACAGACATTGATTTCCTCAAGAAAAATTCAGCTGTAACAGATATCTAGAAAAATGTGTCTGAAATCTGCGCAGTTCCACTTGCGCCCATCTGACGGGTCTGTGCTGACGGGCCTGATCAGAGCCCCAACTGCTGCCCTGCCGGTGGGGGGGGGGTTTAGCTGCTGCCTGTGTGAGGCGTGGCACCAGGACTCAGGCCCCCCACCACGGGTTCTGCCTTAATGCCGCCAGCTGGCCCGAGCGGCCGAGCCTGGCAGGCTGACCCCCGGCGGAGACGCCAACCGGCATCAGTGAAGGAAGAGGCAGAGCCAGGGACTGGGTCCAGACCGCACCGGGCTCTCAGAACACCCCTGCAGAGGGGCGCTGATGACTGCACCCTGCTGACCAAAAGCCTGGCAGGTCACGGGTTCGAATGTCACATGGACCAGCACAGCATAGTCGCCTTTTAAACTGATAACGGGTTCCAGACTGATTTTTTTTTTTTTTTTTTGACGATAAGCTTGCCAGTTTTAGTATGGATCCCTCATCAACGGCTGATTAATGCTTTACTTAATTGAGCCAAAGTGCACACGCATCACATGGCAACATTGGGAAATTCAAATTAAATGCTGCAATTTTAATAACAACAAAGAGATCAGGTTGCTGTAAATAACAGTGATTACAATGAAGAGATTGGAGATTGGAGGCATTTTAGCTTTCCTCGTTATGACTGAAATAAATTCATTTGAGGCACAATAAGACAGAGCTTACCACAGGAGATGCAATCAGGCAAAAAGGACTCAGACGCTAACAGGTGATCCTTATATAAACTGGTTTGTTCATTAATCGCACAAAAAAACAAAAACGGGTTCAAGATAAATGTCAGATAAAGGTGAATTTTCTGCCTCACCTGGCTGTAGCTCACAGGGCCGCTAAGAGTTTTAAACGTGATGCTTCTGTGCACAGGAGGAGAAAGCTCCTTTAGGAGGATGCTCATAGAGCCTAGAGTACCGAAATACACAGAGCCAATCAGCGGGCACTGCAAGTCCAACAGAGGGAAAGCTGGACGGAGGCTCTGCAGACCCCCCCCCCCAACAGCAGGAGAAACGTCACCTTTAGCCGCGGCTCCCACACGCCCCACGCAGTCTCCCATGGAGGCAGGGCGGTGTGAACCTCAGGGGAGCTCTCAAACGAAAGAGCAGAGAAAGAGCAAAAAGGTCCGCGCCGCAGAAATAAATACACGCAATTACATCTGGCTTTTACGGAGGGGGAGGAGTGCGGCCGCTTATGAAACGGTGCGCGTGGAGGAACGAAAAGTCATTTGCGAGCGAGAAATTGGCAATTTGAGCACAGAGCCCTGGGATGCAGTCCCCTTTCTGTTCTGCACATCCAGAGGATAATGACGAAGGCGAAGCTTATTAGAGCTGATTCCAGCCGACGCCTTCCCACACTTCAAAAGAGATTAAAAATTGCACTGGTGCTTTAAATGCAGGTCAGAGAGCCTTTTCAATTTAGGTGGGAGGGGCACCGTCTTTTGGGGTACAGGGGGTATTGCCATTCGGGGTGTTAAGTGCGACAGTGGAAGGTGATGCAATATCTAATTGCTAGTTTGCTAAAGGCAGGGAACACTTAGGGCTGCAGATCTTTAAAAAGTCATTACATGTTTAATCCTAATTGAGGATTTGCAAATGGGGGCATTCTACTTCATCAGCTTGAGCTGGAAAAAAATCTGCAAAAATCAGACTTTTGTTTAGCATTTTGTTTTTTTTTCACTGGCTGGAAACACGTATTTAGACAGCTCAGACAGTCGGGATTGAGACTGATTGTGAGAACGCAGTGTGATTCTGATACGAGAGCCCCCAGGGCATGTTTACCAGCACACAGAAGGCTTCTCCCTGGCCCTGCACAGGACAAACCAAAGGAGCTACCACATGTGCGTCCTCTGAAACTCCTCTGCCTTACAGGAGGCCAAACAGGTATCCCATCCATACAGAGGTGCATTTTAAGCCTGTCTTTCCATTGAATCTTGGTCTTTGTCTTTATGAGAGAGAGTAAGCTGCTTAACTCTCCATCTCATCAGGAGAAGGGGATAAGAAGAAGAACTCGCTTTGTACACAGAAATGGGTCCATCCCCAGCTGAGGCTAGTCTGATGTTGTGAAATTGTCCGTCAGAGAGACCCTGACGGCTGTTTATCCAAAGCTAACACACTCGTTTTGATCAACAACTGCTCTCGTTAAGAGGACACCTTACTCTCTGAAGCACTGTTTTGGTCTTCATGACTAATTATTGAGAAAAGGCTTGAAAGACCAGCTTCAGTTCATTTCTGCAGCACCAGGCACACAGACCTCAAAGCCCCATGTTGAGAGACGGGCCTTGGTCCTTCGGCTTCGAAACTCTCCCCCTCGTTTGACATCAAACAGCCCACACCAAGACAGGGCTTTGAATTTACTCGAGTGTCAGCCTCATATCAGCCAGCACTTGCCTTCTGGTGAAAATATTAAATCCTTGGAAATATCTTCAGAAGGAAAATAAATGAACTCTGTCATTGCACAGCACTGCTTTCTTTTTAATGCTTTTACCTCTTGATGAAACCCTGTTTGGAATCGCCACATGTACATTAAGCTTGTCTCACCTCGTCAGCCTCTGCAGTCCTGCAGGGGCACTGAGGCGAGACTAATGCTGTCCACACATCCAATGCCTATTCATTGCACTACAACTCCCACAATGCACCACTGTGAAATGGGTGTAAACTGGAGCATAGACGCCACTCCCACGACTTCACCCAAGCAACTCTCAGCCCCTGATGAATCACAGGACGCCTTAGAGCAGTGAAATGAGGAAACCCTGTTGACCTGCCCGCCATTCTCCCCTGTGAAAACGTGGCCATTTTGATCCATGGCTGTGGGCTCCCATCCATTTGGCTAATGAAGCCACCAGGATCAAGCCAGGGCAATACGGCTCAGTCTGCACTCGAGACGGATGCCTTGCTGAACGACCCGTCCAGCATCCCCCAGCGCTGCTTTATGCAGTTCCAGAATGCCATTAACCTTCATTAAATATTCACCTCAGGTAGACTTTAATCACACAGACCAACACTTCTGCAGCACAGCCCTTTCCACTTCCCGCTAATACAATTACACCCACATATTACAGGGCCTCTTAATTGCTTTACCTTATGAGCATGCAATCTTAAAAATTTAAATTTTAAATATTTATGCTTCAATGCATGCAAAGACCAGCAGCATGTTAACTGCATCTACAAATGTGTTTCTTTCGGAGCTAAAAAGTTAAGAAGCATCTCAGAGAAGTACATTACATTAACCAGAAAGAAACTGCTGCTACAATTTACAGTCTCTATGTAAATCATAAGCGCAGCAGTTTATTAATATGAAAAAAGAGCCATGTCTGGCCGCCTTTACTCCGATCTGAAAGAAACGACCTCGTAAATTATAATTTAATAACAGCGGTCCCGACGAGACATGTACAGATAAGGAAAACAGCCCTCGCCCAAATAACGTTTGGATTTATTAACAATTTCGGCCCTCAATAAATTAAGCAGCAGCGGAGGGCGCTTTCCACTGAGTAATGAACAGGGGTGCGAGAAGTTATAGATTTTTTTAATTCTCTCCATGGTTGTGGCAAAAGAACATCATTCAACCTCGTTCACGGCTGCAGCATCCTGCAGCCATGCTGGGGCAAATCTATTTTTTAACCTTAATGAAATAGGTGCCATAAATATCCCACTCCAGGGATACGCAGGGCCAAAAAAAGGTTTTCATAAACAATTAAACATAGATCCCCTCACCGTCTCAAGCCTAGCCAATCAAAAGGTAGGACAACACACAGAGGATTGTGACATGGGTAGTGCTGTAATTGCATCCTGTTTCTCTATACCAGAGGAACACATGTAACCTCTGTGAGTTAAGAGATGAAGGCTTGCTGTTAGCGATGTCTCAAGCCAGTTATCAGCAGCAGTACAGCGAATCATTGAGGCCTTGATCACGTGGTGACCCTGACCCATGCCGCTTCTCATGGCTCTGGGAGGCAGTGTTTGACTGGAGCTGGCCTTCCCCACTCTCCCTGAGAAAGGGGTTACGCCCATACATGCTGCTATTGCATGACATTAAATTATTGTCAATTAGCAGACACTCTTATCCAGGGTGACTCACAAAGATTACAATTCTTACATGTTATCCGTTTATACAGCTGGATATTTACTGAGGCAATGCTGGGTTAAGTACCCTGCCGAAGGGTACAACAGCAGCGCCCCAGCAACCTTTCAGTTATAAGCCCTCCTCCTTACCACTATGCTACACTGCACTGACTGCATGATGAAGCTGAAAAGAACATGACCTTTCGACCTGTAGGGTCTTCACCAGGTGCAGGACGACCCCACAGGTGAGGCTCTGCATATATGGGTGATGAATGTGTTTATACAAAGTAAAGCATGGCAATGAGCTTGAATGCATCAGTTTGTTCTGAAGAACTCAGTCTATCTACCCTTTACCGCGGACCTTGAAATTTATGGATGTGAATTCAGACTCAGGATACAGTTAGCACCCTGGAGGGTTAAAGAGCCATTGTACCGAACGCACAAATCACACCGGCCTCCTCCATCAGAGCGGCCAGATCAATTTTTGGACGCAAGTAGATATTTTGGAGAAGTACATACAAGGACATTCAAATTGCCCATTAATGTCTGCTCTTTGGTTAATTACAGATTTGAGACAAGAAAACATTCACAAGGGAATATCCACCAAGTCTCTGGCTGGCAAAAAGACACTCAACAGAAAAGCAACTGTTGTATTTGGACAACTCGTTCATCTCACACAAACTATGCAGCAATCTTCTCAGCTTTTTTCACCGTGTCAGAGAGCAGATGAAACCTAATCCATACCGACACCACGCGTTTACTGACTGCTTTCAAAACAGATCCGGCCTTTTTTTTCATCCACAGCAGAAGAAGCAGGAATACTAACGCAGATGGACACGACAGGTATCAAGCCATGTTTATTCTTTTGCTGCTGTTATTTTCAATCTCCGTCTCCAGCCGCGAGCTCGGCCTGCTTTTCCCTCCCTCCCACCCGTGGATGAGAAGGCTGGGCCTTCTGACACATGCGCCGGGCCGGGAGTGACCGTGACAATGCATGTCCATCTCACCACTTCCTCATACGAGAGGGAGACTGCGGCTGAACTGCTGGGGAGGTTTAGATGTCGCAACTGCAAGGCTCAGAGGCCACATCTGACAGATGTAAGATGCCACGTGTGCAAGGTTTAGAGGCTACGTCCACAAGGCTTAGCGGTCACATCTGCAAGGCTTAGTCTGCAAGGTCTGGAGGCCATGTCCGCAAAGCTTGGCTGCCCGTCTGCCTCACCGGATGCCTCCAGGCTGTGACTCAGGGGACGGCCTCGGGGGCAGAGAAAAGGCTCTGGTGGAGGGAGAAGGCTGAAATGAGGGGAAAATTAGGACTGAGCGGTTCCAGGCCGGAGCCCTTCTGAGGACATTTATCATGGTTACGCTGCTGTAATTCCTCATTTGTAAACTGTAATTTGTCCGTTTCATTTGGCAGTCAGCCAGAGGACAAATGTATAGAACAAACGCTACATGGTGCGTGCGGAAAAGTTCCAGAGACATAAAAAGTTTGGTGTGTGTGTGTGTGTGGGGGCTCTTTTCTTAGCAGTACCCCTTCCTCCACCCCCCCACTCCTCCAGCGGAGAGACTGGACTGCAGTCGTTCCCGTGGCTGTGTCTAGGCTGAGGGCAAGCTGATGCAACACATCCTCCTGCTGCAGACCTCTGCACCTGCATTCACACCACAGCAGCCCTTTACATCTGGCTCACAATTAAACACAAGTGCTGCAGCTCTCCAATGCAAACACCTTTCTGATCTCATTCAGGTGAGCTTGGTACACAGCGCTAGGGAAGAAAAAACTAAAACACTCGCATTGTTCGCTCGCATCGAACTGTGAGGTAAGTTAAGGACAATGTGGAAGAAATCCATCATTAGTGCCTGAAAAAACGAGTTCTTTAAATTGTCATCTTGTTGTTCAGCTGTTTTTCTCTCTTTATTAAAACAACTCCAAGAGACAACAAAGTACTACCTTTAATTCTTATCTTAATGAATCAGAGTAATACTTTTAATTATTGGCTTACTGAATCATGTTTATGAACATGTGGGTTCATTTGAGTCTACGTTGTAGTGCAGCCATCTCATTGATCCAATTCTCCACTGGCCAGTCAAGCTGAAGCCCACTTGTACAAACTTTTCTTTAAAAAAAGAACCGTCATGTTTCTGTAGTTCACCGCTGTACCCTGCACTTTGTTTTATTGTTATTCTATTATTATTTCATAAATATTATTTGCATTTGCTAATTATTGTACTTTTTTCTACTATTAACACTCTCTAAATAGGATCTAAATAAATCTAAAATAAGACCACCTTGAAAAGGTCTCTAGAGCTTTACAATGTTAAAACTGTACCTAAAATGAATGAAATTAAACCCAACGGGGGCCAATGAGAGAGATGCTCCTGAGAGCTCCCGCCCCCCTGGGCAGCGTGTGGCCACTCCCACTCCTTTACCTGCTCTGTTCAAAGCAGGTGACACACCTGAGCTCGGCGGAGGCCCTCCAGCAGTCATGGGGAGGGCTGTAGGTGTGCTCGCTTTACGGAAAAGTACGGAAAGCAATCACAGGCTGGGGGAACCGTCTCAATGGTGATCTCACTTCACGTACACTGTGTGTTCATAAGCTGCTAAGCTAATGAGACACATTGCTATGGTAAATACACAAGCATGTAAATTAGTGAGGTTCAGACTTCACCCAGCACCAGATACTGAGCAGACTCCGGCCCGACTGCCTGCACATGAAGCAGCTAGCTACATCCTGCCTGTCTCCTGGCAACACCCATGAGCATCAGAGGAGCGCTGTGAGCGTGCTCAGACCGAGCGTGCTGGGAACCCGGGCAGCTCGGATCCTCCTGCCCGTCTCTCTGTGAGGGCACACAGAGACAGCCTGCTCACCGCGTCACCCTCACAGTGCGGCGTCCCCCTCAGGGCGCGGCGCGATCAAAAGCAGCAACGGGGAACAAACGAGAGCGAGTCGCCAAACACAGCAGGTCCTCCCTGTCCAGGTCGAAGTGTCGCCGTTCGCCTTCACGGCAGATGCGACCCCACTCTCAGAGCGACCCCACAAGCGTTCAACAGACTGAGAGCGCTCAGAATCCCCCTCCCGTCAGACTCCGGGCGGCTCCGACACACAAACGCCGCCGCCATTTCATCAACGTTCTCCCATCAGGCCCTGCAGCACAGAGCCAATCCATTACGCGCGGTCCAGCGAGACGGAGCCGGAGCAGAGAACAGCAGGAAAGGCCCGTCACCGCAGCTTTGCTGCGCAGCTTTCCCCTCCGCCTCGTCTGCTCTCCGCCGCTGCCGAACGCCGTGTCAGTTCAGCTCGAGCTGCTGGAGGATGAGCAGGCCCGCAGCACACAGGAAGGGCGCGGGGGGGCGCGGGGTGCTGTTTTCGCAGGGCAAGCTGTAAATTGCCATCGCAGAGACACGTTCTCCTGGAGATCTTCACACCCCAGCCGCTGCCTGGCCGTTAATGAGCCATCTGCTTGTAATCAGTCAGGCCTCACAGGGCCTCGCGGTGGCATCTGTCCCTGTGCAAAGCAGGCCAGGCCCGGGCCAGATCTGGGCCAGAGAGCAGCGGACAGCGCACAATGTGGGCCTCAGCATGGCCAGAAGGCAACGGTGTGGAAGGTCTCTCTGGAGACAACAGAGAGGGTTTTAAAGAGAGAGGCGGATAATGTATAATGTATTATAGAGGACGGGGTTATTGGCCATCTCTGATAACTGCTGAGAGGGAAGCATTCTGCGGGTAAACAGCTCCTTCCTTTTCCCCTTGGTGTGTTTCTGCAAAGCGCTGATAAGTGCTGAAAGACTCGCTCTGCATCTCGCTCCTAATCAAAGCCCCGGCGTTTCTCGCCGCTCCCCCGGCGGGGCCCGGGAGCCCAGAGCGCCCGTTCGGCATTCATCTCTGCGGAGTTTCGGCAGAGCAGGTGTCTCCTCCTGGGTGCTCTGTTTATCCTCTGCACCGTGTTTAGAGCGGGAAGCGGCAGGTAGCTCCCCACGCCGCTCATAATAGATGGTAAACAGAAGTGACTGACTTGACAAATACGTGCTGCTTTCCCCCCCACCCCCCCATGCGCAATCTCATCTCCCCACGACTCCGCGGCTGGCGATAGTGATGACAAATGGCTGTTTATCTGGCAGACTGACGTTGGCCTGATATTTATGGCTCCCACGTCCAGGCCGCTGACACTGGAAGGTTTACTGTGCTGCCTGGAACCTTAAGCTCTGAGGGACCGAGAACCTGACTGACATACGACCACACGCTCAGCCACGCTGCCTTTCCCAGTAATTAATCCCCATACACACACACCAATGCTCACACGTCCCTCCCTCATTTCTCCAGCTCCACCCTCTCTCTCTCTTAATTCCAGTCTGTCAGTGTGACACAGGGCGGTGCCTGTGCTGTTCTGTCACACACTCCTGCACGCCAGCTGCTACACAGTGCATGCAGGCTGGAGCACAGCGCACAGCGGATCATTCCAGGCGCACACTGATGACATCGCTGCTGAATCTCGCGTCTTCCTGCCTCCCTCTGCTGCCTCCCAGAGCTGCCCTCCTGCCTTCATAACCTAAATGGCTGTATTGAGTCAGCATCGATCCAGCGCTGCTGAAACACACGGGCAAACATTCTGCCCCCCAATCCCCCCCGCCATCACCCGCTGCCTCTGATCTACACGCTGGAGCGGAAAAACGATTTAAATCCATAATTAATCATCCTCCTTCTCTTCCGTAAGCAGACGCTTTGGAGGGAAAGAGACGCTCCTGCGAATCCACAGCTTTTAATGTCAATCTTACAGGAATCCACGCGGTAATGTCCACGCAACAATGTCACTCGCCGTCTGTCACTCACAGTCTGCATCCTGCCACTGCAGGAACACACACGGGCCTCTCATCCTGCTGATACTGAAAAAACACACCGCGTTTAATATCAGTGAGTCATGGCTTCAGGAATAAACAGAGACAGAGCGAGTCATGGCTTCAGGAATAAACAGAGACAAAGTCACAGCTTCAGAAGTAAACATAAAGAGGGAGTCACGGCTTCAGGAAGAAGAAGAGACAGAGGGAGTCACGGCTTCAGGAATAAGCAGAGACAGAGCGAGTCACAGCTTCAGGAATAAGCAGACGGAGAACACAGACTAGCTGGGGACTCACTAATCAATGTGCTCAGAGGTGTTGGCTTCAGCGCTACTGGAGCTCATGTCTCATGTCAGAGAGCGTAAGAGAAGGGCTTAGGAGTGCGTAAAGCTCACAGCTTTGCTCTGCGCACCACAAAACACACCGACTCACTGACAACATGCACTTCTGTAATAAAAAACAGGGAGGTGTGAGAGAGAATGTAAAAGTGATAGCAATGGAGAGTGAGTGAGTGAGAGAGAAATAATGTGTGAGTGAGAATTTGTGAGTGAGATAGTGAGCGAAAATGTGAGCGAAAAAATGAGAATGAATATGACAGTGAGAGGGTGAGAGAGAATGCGAGAGTGAGAGAATGCGAGAGTGAGAGAATGTGAGAGTGAGAGAGTGAGAGTGAGAGAGTGAGAGAATGTGAGAGTGAGAGAGAGAGAATGAGAGTGAGAGAATGTGAGAATGAGAGAAGAGGGAAGGCGGGTGTCAGAATGACGGCGTCAGAATGTTCTCTGATTGCCTCAGAGGCACGAGCCTCAGTCCCATCAACCCCCGGCTGCGCTCCACGGGGGGCAGAGTGCTTAATGAAGCTCACAGACAGAGATCTGCATCCCCTCAAACGCCGAGCAGACGTTCATTACCAAAACACCCCGCGAAAAAGCACTACATCATCAACTTCACTCTACTCTCTAGATCTGTTTCTGATGTTTACACAATACAGATGCATATATAACACACACATGCACACACACACATGTATCATGCACTCACTCAAACACACACACACACACACACACACACACAGCACGCACACGTACACCACCCACACACACACGCACACACCTCACTCCGAGGTCATTCTCAGTTTAACAGGTCTCCGAGGCCTCAGCAGACTGCGTGACGCACTGCTAAACTGCTGCAGGCTAGCTCTGACATCACTACACCAGCCCACACCAGTCCCGCTCACTCACCTCTCTACAACTCCTCTGCTGAAGGCAGAGATATCCCTGCACTGCCCCCCCCCCGGCTGACGTCACACTGACAGAGCCATCGATCAGCCGATCCGCTCTTTAAAGACCAGGGCTGCTCTGACACTGCTGATGGAGGATTGATTCAGTTTTTTTACTCATGACTGGAAAGGACATGAGGTCGTCATGTATGTGTCCCAAATAACTGCATCAACAACCACATTTCTCAACTAAATGAAACAACTCCTTGCCTACTGACGAAAAAGCTCTTTAAATGCGGAGCGAAATAATGTGTAAGAGGTCAATGAGTACATATACAGAGGATAATCGCTCAGATACATATGTGCTCAGTCGTCATGAGTCTTTCCTGTGCTGAAGCAGGGCTCCCTCAGCTCTGTGACTCACACTGCACATTTGAATGTTGGAGTGAGGCCAGCAGAGAAAGGGATCATGGATCAAAAGTTTGGTGGAGTCTGGCCCCCGACTGAGCACGAGCAGTGAAGCTGACAGACTGATGGCCGTCAGACTTGTCCTGTAAGCAGTACTGACAGCGTGATGACTGTGAGAGTTGTCCTGTAAGCAGGACTGACAGAGTGATGGCTGTGAGAGTTGTCCCGTAAGCACCATCAGGTGAAAATCAATAGACACCAAATAAAATATTGCCCAGCAAAGGAGGTGAATTACGCAGCGCAGTAAATCCCCAAAATAAAAAAAGATGTCCTCTGACCAGCAGGGCTTGATTTATCCCTGCTTTAATGGGAAGCCAGTAAAGCTGTCAGGAAGCTATATGGAGGGGGAAGAGGTGCGTTTTTTTGGGGAGGGGGAGTGGGGCTCAGGGGATGTGCGACCCCCGTCCCACTATGGGACGCTAAGCGATGGCAGTGACGTAGAGTGCACCACCCGACACACCTGTGTGGAGGAAAAGAGAAAGAGAATCAGAGAGAATGAGACAGAGGGAGAGAGCGGAAAATACAGACGGAGGGAGACAGAATTATTGAATGGGCTGTGCAGTAGCAAGGAGA